>JACEEZ010001277.1:125994-164402 GCA_016584305.1 Chionoecetes opilio
GTACAGACTCTGTGTGATGAAATCTCCTCAAGGCACACTCCGGACTCCACATCCTGCTCCTTGAAGACGCTGCGTATAGAGTCCCCTAATTATAGGCGCCCTACATAGATACTTCTGTATAATAGCGTGCCTGAGTTACTTTTCTACCTCAATGGCCTGTATCTCTGCTTTGTAGAGCGACGCTGCAGGAGTGCTGACGAGCAAGGCAATGCTGTCTTGCAACAACGACCCATAACGCTGTGCTGGTGTTGTTTGCAATTCCCTGTCAGTAGGAGTGTTCCGCCAGTTGAGAAGAGCTACATACTCAGGACTCACCTGATATCTTGCACTTGCTGAACAGTCTCTTAATGGTCTTTACAGCATTTTCAGCTTTCCCGTTGATTGGGGGTATCTTGGACTAGAGGTTAGTGTTCAAATGACCACCTCTTTGTGAATGTTTTAAACTCCGATGTGGTAAACTGAGGCCCATTGTCGGTCACCAGAGTGTCTGGTACACCGTGACGTGCAAATATGTTCTGAAACTCCTTGATTACTGCAATGGAAGTGATGCTGTTCAACTTAGCTATCTCTATGTAATTACTGTAGTAATCTACAACTACGAGTAGAACACGGCTTTCCGTATGGCACAAGTCTGCTCCAACTTTCGACCATGGGCGTGCATGAAACTTGTGACTTTCCAGGGGTTCTTTAGGTGGACTGTCCCTTATTGTCAAACATGCGTCCACATGGCTCACGAGTGCCTTCAAGTCAGACGACATGCCCGGCCAGTACAAAGCTTCACGCATTCGACGTAAACTGCCTCCATGCCGACGTGCCCTTGGTGTGCTACGTCCATCATTTTCTTGCGTAATGTGACTGGAACCACAAGGCGGTTTCCTTTGAACACTAGTCCATCCTCTGCGTGCAGTTCATCCCTGATATCCCACCGTTTCTGTTACCATGTGATTTCTCCTTGCAGTGTTGTTAATAATATCTTGAGCAGAGTAAACTCCTTTGTTAACAACTTCAGCAGTAATCCAGGTAGGTAAGCACAATACAAGTGGTTGACTGTGACGGGCTGGCTGCCATACAGGAACTCTCTCTCAGCTCTGATTCACCTGACGTCAACTAGCCTTTGAACCTTTGAACCACTGATCGAATACAATACTAAAACAGTAACTACTCGTTACAGTGGTGGGGCTGTGGCCGCCCGGTGGAGGAAAGCCCTTCAAGATAACAGGCTCGCTACCAAGGCTTTTCTCTGGGATTGTGCTTTGAATTTCATTTGAAAGTATTTCATTCTCTGCTTCTTGTATTATTTTACTTTGCAGTAAATTTCCCTTCGTAACGGAATCACCAACAGTCTTACCATCTAATATTTGATTTAGCGTTTCGAGGAAAAGGTAAATGATGCCAACGGTGGTATTCCCGTCAAAGAGAGCATGATGTGTTGGTGATAACAGAGTGTAGCGATGCAGATGAGTAGTACTGCGGCAAGCAGACGCCCCAGAGTCCTCCTGGGCCTCAGGGATACATGGCAATCCGACAGAGTGACGTTACTTCTTCCATTTCACTCCAAGTATATGACGCCCTGATAACCTCCTTCATAGTGCTGGATCCTTGTTGGAGTATCTGAAAAAAAAAGTAAAATGCATGTTGTGATAGTTGGAGTGAGTGGGTGAGGTTTGAGTTTGACACCTCGTCACACTTGCAACTCAGACAATAGGACACATTTTGGTAGAAACCTAACATGGGCTTTAGTAACTTAGGGGAATAACAGGGTAATCAAGACGCTCGTCAAACCTAACTTACGTTACAATCGCAAAGCAAATACCAAAGGCCAAGCAATTAATGCATTCACACTCTTACCAGTAATAATCTCCTATCTAGAAGCAATATTACCTTACACACGTTAAAATACAATTTTAAATAGGAAAATGAGATTATTTTCCTCCGTGCCCGTCTGTGGGAGTCGCACACGTGGTCATGTACGTCTTACGCTCGTTCCTTCTTTGCTCCATTCTCGGAGCACTTCCAGTCGCCTTACCTAACGCCCTCTACCTTCCTCTGGCCAATCCTTCACAGCCATGCATCGCCAGCAAGAAGCAGGCGAAGGTGTGCGAGATGCAGTATCAAGCCCTGGGGAAAAGTAGTAGCGGCACGGCTAGCGGGAGTCCTGTACTCTGTACTGTGTGGAGGGGACGGCTTACGGGCAAGGCATATGAACAGCTGAAGATAAGGACAAGTACAAGAGGCGGTAGACCTAAGCGAGGTAGTTCCTGTTACTTAAAATACTACATTCACCTTTCCTGCCCAATCCTGAATTTATCTAGATCATTTTTAAGCTCTCTAATGACTCCACACTAAAACTAATATACCGGTTTACTGAGTCCATCGCCCAATCATTTACCCCCTATTTGTGACCCAGTTTTTCCCTATTTCTTTTTAAGATCTTCGCTTTTCCAGCTTGAATCCGTTACTTTTGTACTAACCTGCGTTACTAGAGCCCTATGCACTTTTCCTGTTCTCCCTTTATTTAATCCATTTATGCACTTAAAAATTCTATCAAATCGCCCCTTACTCCTATGTCTCACGACCGTGACGTGCGTCAAATTTAATAACTGCAATCTCTTCTCATAATATAAAGTTACCGCTATCCCTGAAACATTTTAGGTCATCTTTCTGCATTGAATTTAACCAAGGCTATATCCACCGTAAATATCAAGACCAAAAATGACACTGCATATTCTAAGTGGTGAGTCGACTTAGAGCCAAATTAAAGCTTAGAATAACCTCAGGCACCTTTTTATTGTAACACTTCGGTAATCGAATCCTCACACCCTATTAGCTCTATTTCCTCCAGCTCAATACATTGTTTTCTTAGGTTGTAGGTCTATGTCAACCCTCACTCCCAGATCTTTTCACCTTCTGCTCTTTTCGCGATTACCATAGCGTATGGTGTATTCTACTACCAGGGTTTTTTTTTACTTATTCCCTTCATAAACGATGCATAATCATATTATTACCATCTGCCATCCTGACATCCTCACTCTATTAAGTTATTGAAGTTTCACCACGCAAATATGTTTACATAGACCTTGTATGATCCAATTAATCATACTATTACCCTAATAGCTATCAGCAAACTCTTGCTGATATACTGCTAATCCATATCCAAGCACGTCGATGTAAATAAAAAAATTGAAAATGGGGACACAAAAACAGCCACCTTGTGGAACTCAGTGGCACCTGTCCCCATTCAGATTTAGAAAATTAATGTAACCTTGTGTGCATTCACTAGCTCAAGCCTGATCCATGAGAACCTTCCCATCTATTCATGACCTTAAACCTGATTTGAGAGTCGTTCGTGTGGTACTTGTCGAATGCCTTACTAAAGTCCAGGTAATTATATCATACTCCTGATAATTATCGGGCTGTATTCATAAATTTCTATAAAAAAACTCAATAAATTGGAGAGACATGACCTTGGTGCAAATCCATGTAGTGAATCATGATCAAAACTATGTTTTTAAATGCTCTAATTTTTTTCAATAATAGATCTCACTAATTACATACCGCTGACGTTAGACTAAACGGGTCGATAATTGATTTTGAATCCTCGCTCTCTTCTCTAAATATGGGTGCACTACATTTCCTCTTTTCCGCACAATAACAGCACAATTTCTATATAAAAAATATGCACTAACGACTCACTAAACAACCTCCTATGCATTATATCTTAACTACCAGGCCCGTATACCTGCACCTGGTCCTGGCGACCTTAATCTTCATCAAATTCGTGCATGTTATAATATCCCTTCGCTACATCGATCTCTAGTTAGCCACAATATCTTTGAGCTTCGTCTCTCATCGCATTCCTTAAGACTCTGTCACTCTTCAGTATCGTCTGCGTATCCTCCCTGCAGTAAAAAACACGTAAACGCTAACGTCCAGACGATTTTTTTTGCTATAATTACGTTGAAGTACCTTCAAAACACCTAATCCACCAAAAAAATAATTGATGTTCCAGGCCTTATGTTCCGTAAAAACACGGACTTTTGTAAAAAGCTGGCCGCGCGACAAAAAAATCTTCTCCTCAACAGGGCTACGAATGTTATTGATGACTTCACGGGAGGAACTCCAAGGTAAACAACATTCGTCTGCCTCTGGAGACATCGTCGGCAAATGTTATGATGAGCGATTGTTTTTCTTCCGGTCTCGGACAGTGAATCTGTAACTGTGTGTAGATTCTCGCGTACGATGCTCAATCTGAGACCGAATTAAATGACGCTGCGTCCGCGTATATGAGGAAAAAACGAACCTCAGATTGTGCCAGGGGAGCCCAACTCCTATATTTCTTGAACCAGAGTACGAGGTGGATGAACAGGTGTTAGCAGAGCCTGCTGAGGTTCAGCAGGAGGACCGGGCATTTTTCTCAAAAACCACGGATTGGTAAGTAAGGGAAACCAAAAATGTGTGTGTGGGAATCACAATGCAGGTACTTCGACGAAAATCCTTGCAGTAGTTTCGGAGCTACAGCCAAACGTAATTTACTCGGAAACCACATCACTAGCATTATCATAACTGATCTGCAAGAGTTGCAAAATATGCAGGCGAGATAGGCAGACAGGTGACAGCAAGGGAGTGTGTGTATGCACTGGTTGTGATGCAGACTGCCATACAAGGCTACGTTATAGTGTAGTGCTATGGCCACGGGATGATGTGGGTGGGTGGGGGGTGATGTAGGACAGCTTGTGGACAGAACAGCTCAAGGGAGTGTTGTGATGGATGACGTAGTTTGTGATGCACAGACTGCCATACAAGGCTACGCTATGTGTGTGTGTGGCTACACGGGATGTGTGGGTGGGTCGGGGAGGTGTGTAGACAGTGTGATCATGACAGCCACAGGGAGTGTTGTGATGAACTGGTTTGTGTGCAGACTGCCATACCAAGTACTGCTTTAGTGTGTGTGTGGCCACGGGCTGTGTGGGTGGTGGCAGGGGTGATGCTAGACAGATTGTGACATGAACAGCCAAGGAGTGTCACGTGATGACTGGTTTGTAATGCAGACTGCAAACAAGGCGACGCTTATTGGTGTGTTGTGGCCACGGATGTGTGGGTGGGTGGGGGGGATGTAGGACAGGGTGCATGACAGCCAAGGGAGTGTTGTGATGATGGTTTGTGATGCCAGACTGCCATACAAGGCTACGCTATGTGTGTGTTGGCCCACGGGATGTGGGGGTGGCGGAGAGGGGTATGGATGATGTAGACAGATGTGACATGACCAGCCCAAGGGAGGTGTTTGATGAGCTGGTTTGTAAGCAGACTCCATACAAGGCTACGCTAGTGTGTGTGGCACAGTCTCAGGCCCAGGGGCACACTAGACTCATGGCGCAGTCTATGGTATCATGTATGAAATGGGGGTGCGCGGTGTGGCACTAGAAAGAATAGAGAACGAAAGAGAGAGGAAGAAGTATAAAAAAAACTTCAAAAGGGGGGGGAAATACATAAAAGAAATGTAAGGTTCCTCAAAGATTTAAGTACTTTGGCGCTTAGTGTTGTATGTGGATGTGGGTGGCGTGGTTGTGATGTGTGTGTGTTGTACTTGTGTGTGTGTGTGGTGTGGTGTGTGTGTGTGTGTGTGGTGTGTGTGTTGTGTGGTGTGTGTGTGGAAACAGGTGTCATACAGCGGGTACAAGTGAGATCTATCACAGTGGTGATGGCAATAAAAACGTGTATACACTTTATTTATTTCCTTTTACCTGACAAGTGAAAAGTTCGTCTTATTCGAGAGAGAGAAGAGGAAGAGAGAGAAGGGAGACGAGAGAGAGAAGACGAGGAGAGAGAGAGGATGGAGAAGAGATGAGAGAGAGAGAAGAGAGAAGAGAAGAAGAGGAGAGAGAGGAGAGAGAGAGATGAGAGAAGAGACGATTAACGAGAGAGAAGAGAGAGAGAGACGGGAGACGAAGATCCGAGAGAGAGGAGAAGACAAGAAAAGAGAGACGAGAGGGAAATGAGAGAGAGGACAGCCGAGACGAGCGAGAAGGCAATAGAGGTACGAGACGCGATCACGACCAAGAGAGAGGAGCATTCGAGAAGAAAAGAAGAGTAGACGGCGCTGGACTGAGAGAGATCGGAGACGGCGAGGATAAAGTATATATACCTATATAAATATAGATTATATTCTATATAATCTATATAGAGAAGAGAGAGAGCGGACGCGATGAGAGAAGAGAGACCGACCCCTGAAGAGAGAGAGAGCGAACGAGACCCCCACGAGAGAGACGGCCCGATGACGAGAGAGAGACCAGAGAGAGAAGAGAGAAAAAAGAGCACGAGCGAGATGAAAGACAGGACAGAGGAGAGAGACGCAAAGAGAAGATGCGAGATGAGATTGAGCGAGAGAGCGAGAACGGAGACGGAGATAAGAGAAATGACGGAGAGGAGCGAGAGCGGAAGAGAATATGAGAGAGAAGAGAGAAGAGAGGAGAGAGAGAGAGAGAGAGGAGAGAGAGAAGAGAAGAGAGAGAAGAGAAGAGAGAGAGTAGAGAGAGACGAGCAGCGATCGAAGCGAGAGAGATTTTGTAGGAGCGAGATGGCTAAAGAGCGAATGAGGAAGAGTATACCTCCAAATGGTCACTTACCAGTATTAATGGAAAACATTATGAAGAAAAGCACAAAGGACAGCACAATGCGGCTCGGTGAATTGTAGCACTTTTCCTACCCTGCTACTACGTCCAAACATACCTGCCTGCAGCACAGGCTGCATAAGACTAGTGTCCTCAACCGTACTCACGTAGGACAGAAACATACATAGAAAAGAGCAACAGCTCTTTCAGGAATAGTTATCACTCATAGGACCTTCGAAAGCTCACTGTGAATAACTTGACTACTGCTCCAATCGCGTTAAAGCTTTTATCAAATTGCCATCGAAGAAGGGCCTAACCTTCTCATCTTTCTCATAATTCTCCGATAGGGTGAGAGCCCAAAACAGCACAGAACCTTGTTTTGTTCAATGGAACCTTTAAACAACCCATCTTCTAGACTACCCATAAAATCTACTCGACTAAAAAAGGGGGAACTACCAGACAACTATCCCCTCTTCTTCAAGACACTCGCGAACTCTCTCCAGTCCCTTCTGCCAAATTAAAATATTCTCGGACAACTATACTTACTAACAAACCTGAACGGAAATTTCACATTCATCTCATTGCTAAAACTAGTAGTTCTTAAAAGAGGAGTTACAGAGGTGTCCTGTGGCAGTCCGCGTCCCCTTTTTTATATGCCCATCGGACCAGTGCCTACTCTCTAAAAAGAGGGACCTTATCCAGCCCAATGTATGTAGTAGTTCACAGGATATGTGGAGGGACACTCCACCTCATACAGCTCTCCTAAACCGTTGTTGAGTACGAAGCCTTTTCCGTACCAGGATCAAACTCCCCTCTCTGACAGACTGTCTTCAATCTTATAAATCATCCAGCCGCAATGTTGCTTCTTCTTGCATACTCTTCTGCAGTTACTTTTTTTCAGTCTCAAGCTCTTATGAAATTGCTAACTGCATGCCTCCCCCCCTCCGGCACGGCCTCGCTGCATCACAAGACTTTCTACTCATTCTCACCCTATTCTTTCCATCTTTCCTAAATAGCAAGAAGTATAATCAGTATATTTACTCGTTTATCCCACTTTACGAGAATTAAAGGAGTTGATCTGGAAATCTCTCTTCTTCACTGTATCTATTGTATACCACCTCTATGACCTACGACTTAAAACTTTTATAGCCAAGTATAAAAAGTAAGAATCAACAAAGGACTCGAACTAAAATTAGCAAACCCCTCTTATCCCCCGAGTTTAATTGAACACTCTCCCACCCCTACGGTTGTCTTATAGGACTGGCAACTAAGCGGGACTTTGGAGTTACCTATTTTTCTGTGCCCTAGGGCAGTCCTTTTGTGATGTAATAAAAAGAAAAAAGAAAAAAAAAAATATATGAATAGTACATTCTCAAAAGTATCGTTCGTTACTTTGTATCACCATGCGAGAAATTTAACATTGTACCGCCATATATTGCAGCATTTCCCAGCACCCCTAAAATGTATGCAGCACCCCAGGGTAAGATACACTGGTTAGTAGTGAGCAAAAGGGGCGGGTGGGAGTCGAGGTATAGTTTAATTTAATTTGTACAAAAGGGTCTTATTTGGGGGTCAGGGAACGGATTAATCACCATATTAATATTGTGATTTCTTATTGAAAAATGTGTTCTGTTTTGGAAACCAATTCGGTTTTAGGAAAACTTTTAGGATAAAGAATAAGTTGCGAAACCGGGGCCATGGTCTGTATTGGATATTTTTATATACAATATATAGAGTATATATAATATAATATATATATATATTATATAGAGATTATATATGTATATGAGTATTATTATATATAGTATATATATTGATATATTATGATATAATATATAGATAATATCTATTATAGATGTATATATATATATATATAACAGCCCGTTAATTTCAGAAAGATATATATAAGAGATCCTAATAAGAACGAATAGGGACCTTAGACCGGAGGCTAGGATAGATATATATATATATATTATATAGATATAGATAGATATAGATGTATATAGTATATATATATATAGATATGATATATATATATAGATATATATCATATATAATATAATGAAGAGAATGTGAGAGATTCTATAGGATATTGTTATATATATATTAAGATCAATATATATATATATATATATATATATAGATAGAAAATATATAGAGATATATATAGAAGCATTAATATAGATATATATATATATATATAGATATATAGATATATATATGTATAAATTAGAGTATATATATAGTATATATATATATATTCATAGATAATATATATATATATATGGTATAGGATATTTATATAGGTGCTATATATATATATATTAGTATATATAGATAGATATATATATAACATATATATATATATATATATATATATATATATATATATATATATATATAATATATATATAGTATATATATAATATATATATCTATATAGCCATATATATATATATATATAGATATTATTATATATTAGATAGTATATCTAAATATATTTTATATATATATATAGATAATATATTATATAGTATATATATATATATATATATAGTATATATATATATATATATATTATATTGATAATATAATATATATAATATATATATATATAGATATATATATATATATATATATATGTATATATACATATATATATATACTATATAAAATATAATATATATATATTGATAATATATACAGAAGGCACCAACCCACACGAGATTATATATATATATATATATATATTATATATACTATATATATATTATATATATATATATATATATTATATATATGACATATATATAATGTATATATATATAAGTATATATATATTAGATAGATATATATATATAGTATATTTTATAGTATCTATATATATTATATATAAGATATATATATATATATATATATTAGATATATATATATATATATATATATATATAAGATATATAGATATATATATAAATATATATATATATATATATATATATATATATATATATATATACCAGTCTGGGCCAGCACCATTTGGGCGGTTTTTTGTCAAAAAAAGCTAGTTCTCGCTAAGCTCGCTGGCTGATCGCTGTCTTTGGCCTCACACCCAAAGCAAGGGGGTTCTCTCCTGCAAGCAGCCGCTCTCCCAGAAGGACCGTTTATGCACGTAAGGTAGCCATGGGGTCCACCAGGCGGAGCTGGATGAAGGAAGCAGGCCCCTCACCATCTTTTAACGCCCTGGGGTCGCTACCAGGACTGCCGGACACCCATGGGGCAATGCTCAGCTAGCGAGCATACACCAAGAGATTCGCCGAGTGCCTCCAGGACCTGCTTCGAAAGTAAAAGTGTTGACGCAACCTCCTCTACGATGCAAGTGTAGAGGAGGACCAGTTGGCCACGTACGAGTTCTGGAGTTTATGCGTCAAAGCCGGAGGACGCGAAACCAGAGAAGGTTCCAGTTTTGTCGACGGAGGTTCGATTTCGTGGGCTATCTATTGGGCTGGACACCTACAAGCCCACTGGGGAACGTCTCGCATGCCATTAGGGCACTTAAGGAGCCCCACGGCCCTCCGTATTACTGACGTGCTGTCATGGTTCGGCTTCTGTGAACTAACTGGACCCTTCGTGGCCACCACTCCACTCATGGCACCCTTCAGGGACCTGCTTGAAAAGCCTACGGCTAAACGGTCTTCTGGGAGGCTGCCTGCGGGAGAGACTGGTGCAGGCTAAAGAAGCATCAGCCACCTACAAAAGCGTAAAATAGCTTATTTTGAAAAAAAACCGGCCCACGGGTTTGCTGGCCCAGACTGGTGTTTGGTTTGTTGTGATGCAAGATATGCTCCTGCCCATCATACTGCCACATATGTTGAAAAGGGGGTTTTTGGCCCCAGGGTTAATGCGGAAAACCGGCACCTTACACCTGCCGATCAGGGTATGCTGCCGTAGAAGAAGAGGCACTGGCAGTGCATGGTGTTGAGGAAGGCTCAAATATTCCCTCCTGGGGATGTCCCAGTTGGTGAGTTTGAATGACCACCGCCCCCTGGTAAAGCTCTTCAGAAATAGAGCCCTCACAGAACGCTAACCCGCCTGTTCGGCTGAAGGAGCGGATTACAATAAATCACCATGCGCTACCGTCAGTAAACAGAATGCAGCTGCGGATTCCTGTCAAGGTACGCAGGGGCCCAGGGCGATCCAGATGAAATCGACGAGTGCCAAGAAAACGACTCGCACGGCTATCCCCGCAGCCACCGTGGAGTCCTTGACCTAAGGGGTGCCCCACGCTGGACGAGGTGTAGCCCCTCCTAAGCGGCACTCGCCCACGAGTACCATTTTTAGTGTCGAAGGTGACAAATGGAACTGGGCCCTCACAGGTCCAGGAACAGTTTTCCCCTGGGGCCTTTCTACATGTAGAGCGAGATGGCTTTTGTCAGTCCCTTTGGTCACGTACACCTTCGAGCAGGGGTTAAAAAAGGGGTTGTTTTCCCCGGGGCCCTGCGGAAAACCAGATACACCAACCTTCACGCCACCAAAAGGGGCTTGAATCGATGCGGGGAAAGGGCCAGGGCGGGCAGTGAAATGGCCGGGGATAGAGGGCGAGTGCGGCACCCCCGGACAAACTGCGTTTCGTGCAACCCCAACGCGCTTTCACAGCCCCCCAAACCCTCTTCTCCTACACACCCCCGGGTCCCCCTTCCGCAAACGGTTGTGGCCCTATTTCGGTGGGGGGGCAGACGACCTACCTACGGGAGGGGTTGATTGGGTGGCTGGAGTTTCCCCACCCCCACTCGGGTGCCTCATCAGGCAAGATCATGGGGCCCCTTCGGGATTATTTCACCAGAGGGGGTGTCCAGAGCAACCACCAGGACGGCGAACCAACCGGTCATGCGGAGATGGCTCCTTTTCCTAGGAGTTGGGGTGTCACGACCCGCCTCTCCTCCGGCAATACCCAAAGTCCAATGCAGGGCCGAGCCGGGGTTTAAAAACCCCCAAGGTGGCTCGTCACTGTTGGGGGGACCACACGGGGGCCAAGGGAGCTTAGACAAGACAGATTTTTTCCTCGTCCTATCAGTACCTAAACACACTCCTCTTGGCATCCCAAGTCCCCCCCCCCAGCTAGTGACAGACAGACAGCGCGGGGGGCTGCCCAGGGCCAAACAACATACAGGTGACCCGCATTGCCCCAAACTCGGGATGCTGGGGAAAAGGCAGATGGCCGGCCCAGCATCACGATGACGTGTTGTGATGGAGACGGAGAGGGAGAGGGGGTCACGTCGCCAACGCATCCAATGCAGCCAGGGCCCGGGGTCTGGGTTCAGGATCAGGCCCCCATTACCGGAGCAAGTCAGGTACGTAGGATGAGGTCCACCCACACCGGCAAAAAAATTTGCAGTAAGGATGGACGGGAGTGGCCGGTATGCTCCGCCCCGCGGACACCCCGAAGGAGGCGGCACCACCGCGGGGGCAGTGTTTGGTCCCAGGATTCGGAGGACGGACCCCGCACCCCTCTGAGGCACCCACCAAACCCGCGGCCCCCGTGGGGGAAAAACCCCCCCTCGGGCACAAATCGCAACCGAGGTGGCTGGAAGACTACATATAAAGGGTAGCTTACTTTATTGTTTTTGCTAAGGCCCATTAGAGGATGGGGTTTTTTTTCATTTTTTTTGTTCTTGTGCATTGTAAGATTGTCAGGGCCGGGGGCTGTTTAAACGCCCTTACAATCTTGGGGGGGAAATTGTAGAGTTTTTTTCCTAACTGCAACTCTCGGGCAGTAGCTGCCCTGTGTCAATCCACGCCAAAACTCAGTTTCCCCCCTCGGGCGACACTGCGGTTGTGCAAAAATGTTTGTTTACAGCCCGGCCTTTACGTCAACCTCCTATTTACTTCCACTAATCCAGTGTCAGTGTGCGGGGTGGGTTTAAACCATCCACCTCTGCTAAAAAACCTTACCGTTGACCTTCCCCGTATACGGGCCCCCTAGCCCTTTTGGCGCTATATCGACGGGGGGGGCGGGGTAACCGGGATGACGCCTTTTAAGTGGGTTTTTAACCCTCCGGGTCGCAGTTTTTATATGCGGGGTATACTCGCGAGGGGGCGACACTCCCCGCGCAAGGTGGAGTAGGAGGAGGTTATGAGCCGTTCGTCCTGTTCCGCTGGGATCTTTCGTGAGGGGGATCCCCCCGGCCCCTGTCCGGGACCCCCCCCGAAATCCCCGGCTTCTCCCGTGCGTAGTCCAGCGCGGACTCTAACTGCTTGCCCATTTGATTTACTTGACAGGTGCCTATGGACAGTAGCCACCCACAGTAGAGAGTAACGGATTGGGGTCCGGCCTTTTTCTGAGGGGGGTATGGAATCACAAGGCCTGCATCTTACAAGATTCTCCTCCCCATGGCGTTTGAGGCACCTACAGGTCGTCTGGGGTGGAAACTCCGGGCAGGGTTTTTGGGGAGGGCTCATGCCGTTGGGGCGAATTGGAGAGTCTCCCCCTTTTAAATTTGGGGTTTCCCCGGCCCCCGATGGGTTAGCTTTTTTACACGCGAACCCTGTTCCGTTGTCTATATTATAAGGCTTCCAGCCCCCCGTCTATTTGAGTTAAGGAAACTGGGCTGCCTTACCGAGGGATGATTCTCAGCTGGATAGGTTGACGCCCGACTATGGTGTCGGTTAGTTTAAACAACTAACACGGGGGGAAAGGCTGGGGAATCAAACTCTTCCCCTTTTCCTAACCCTAATAATTGCTTGAGAACAAATTTTACAGTTTGTCACTGGCCTAAGATCAGCATACAGCCATGATCACACCCGAAAAAAATTGTGAATGAGTGGGTCAAAGATCCAATTTTTACACAAAAAATCCCTATTTTCTTTAAAATGGAAACAAATTTTCAACATGACCCTCTTAGTGAAACTTAAAGCAGAAAGGCGAACCTCAAGCGTGAATGGTGATCCTAGATATACATATTGGGCACATGACTCCACCACTAAATTATCCAAAACCCTTAATAGTTCACTCTCTCTCTCAATTTTTAAACCCAAAGAACCCCAAATTTTTTTGCTCTGATGCATTGATTTTTTATCGGGAATTATCATAAAAATTTTTTTTAGAACCTATAATTTTTTTTAGCATGCTTTTTCTAGAAATACTATAAAAACCCATCGTCCATTAATACAAGTAAATGGGGCCATGACTGGTTTTATTGGAGCAGGTCCATAGATATCCTACTATTCCACCGGATAGGATCAACTGGCATTGTGTTTTGACTTGGTCACCTTTGCAGCACCAAAACGAGTCGTTTTTTTTTTTTTTATTTCATGATGATGCATGATGGGACACATTCTGCAAAAGTCGTGTTTATAGGTAATATTCATATAAGGATTGTAATTATTTTTATATATAAATTCTAATTAAATTTACGACAAAAAATAATATAGTTGTAAGAATTGCATACAATGCAAACAAACAATCAAACATATATTGATGAAATATGTGATGTTTTTTGTCAATCAATAATAATCAGTATTTGATTGAAGGACGACGTAGACTATTTCCTATATGGAAAAAGGTTAACAAGATGAGCTCACAATAATTAAATGCATATCCCAAACAAAAATATGGACTGGCACATTATGTATATGCATATATATATATATATATATATATATATATATATATATATATATATATATATATATATATATATATATATATATATATATATATATATATATATTATATATATATATATATATATATATATATATATATATATATATATATATATATATATATATTATGTTGATTTCAGAGCGCAGTGGCGGATGAGAGAGAGGAGAGAGGAACTTGAGACCGGAGAGAGAAGTAAGGAGAGACGAGAGGAGAGAAGAGAGAGAGAGAGAGAGAGAGAGAGAGGAGAGAGAGAGAGAGGAGAGAGAGAGAGAGAGAGAGAGAGAGAGGAGAGAGAGAGAGAGAGAGAGAGAAAGAGAGAGAGAGAGAGAGAGAGAGAGAGTGGAGAGAGAGGAGGGGAGAGGAGAGAGAGAGAGAGGAGAGAGAGAGAGAGAGAGAGAGAGAGAGAGAGAGAGAGAGAGAGAGAACACCAAAGTAATTTGTAAATCACCTTTGTACATGTACTTTGTAGGCCTGATTCCAGTGAAGTGCCTCGACGGGCCTACTTGTTTCCAGCGAAAAGGTACCAACACTGACATGGAGATCGGATTGGTGTTGTTCAACAAATTTAGAGGCGCGGCGGGTTAGTGGCCACAACCATCCTTCCTCGCTGGACAACCTGTAGTGAATGTAAGGTAGCTATAGACGATGAGCTGGAGTAAAGGCAACGTTAATGGTACGTACGTCAATATATAGTTACAATCTCACTTATGATAACTTCGGCATAAAAGTGGCTACGAGCCAAAGCCATCTCAAGCCTTTATAATTACTCATACTTTATAATTTGCTCAAAGCAAAGTTTGGCTTTAGCCTCTCAGCAGAATTTCATTTTAGCACCCCAACACTAACAGATAATACTATTGATCACGATAAATGCTCGATCATTCACATATTGCGAATATTACATACCTTTAATTCATTCAATTAGTTACCTCCGCCAACGAAGTTGGAGGGGTTATGTTTTCACCCCGATCTGTCTGTCTGTCTGTCTGTCTGTCTGTCTGTCTGTCTGTCCGTCTGTTTGTTAGTGTACAGGATTTCTCGAAAAGTTACAAATATATTTGAACCAAACTCGGTATACCAAGTCTATTTGGTATAAGGAAGAACTGATTTCATTTTGGATGAAATCTATTGACAACTGTTGCAATGGCAACCAATTGATGAAATATTCGGCCGGAGGTATGCGCTCATACTGAGTGCATATTATATATTTATATATATATATATATATATATATAAAAAAAAGATAATATTTTATATATATATATATTATATAATATATATATATATAATATTTTATATATATATATATATATATATAATAATTATATATATATATATACACATATATTTGATGAAATTTTTCGGGCGGAGGTATGCGCTCTACTGAGTGCCCCCCCCCCTAGTTATATATGTATTAAGTACATCAGACAAATGGCAGGTTTTTACCATGCTATAATTTTTCATCTTAAAAGGTAGAAAGCTCTAGGGAATAGTTTGGTATTGATTTGAAGTTCAATATTCAGAGCGCAACACTATTAAGTAGCATACTAAGTATTGTGTCATGAACATTAACAAACCATTCTGTCCTTGACAGTAACGCAATAATCAACCGATAATGCCTTTACTGTAAACGAGGTCATGATTTAAGGTCAAGATCTCGGGATTAAGGAAATTGTGAGGAGGTATTTACATATACCAATCAAGGGATGACCCTTGGTCAGCAAGGTCCTGACAGATGGACACTCAAGGCAGTAATGATGAAGGTTATTGGCACTAGGGCAGGTACACAGTATGCAAAAAGAGTGTTGGGGGACGTCTCCTGTTTCGGATGTATGGAGTATGTCTCACATGTTTGGGGTGGATCCAGTCATATAGCCCTCTTAAACAGGGTTGAGTCAAAACCTTTTCGTCTTATCAACATCCCCTCCTCTAACTGACTGTCTTACATATTTAAATCACCACCGCAATGTTGCTTCTCTTGCTATTTTCTACCGATATTTTCATGTTCACTGCTCTTCTCAACCTATTAACTGTATGCCTTCCACCCTTTCGCAGCCTCGCTGCACAAAACTTCCTACTCATTATCATCCCTTATCTTTCCATCTTCCTAAAGCACGGTATCCTAAAATCAGTATATTTACTCTTTCATCCCTTTCACTGGTTAACTCTGGAACTCTCTCCCTGATTCTATTTTTCCACTTCCACTGCGACTTAAATATTTTCTAGAGATGAATGATAATACCACCAGAAATAAATTGGCCCACCCCTTTTTCTTTATTCTCTTACTGTCTTCTTTATAGGGACTGACAGCTAAGCGGGCTTTATGTTACCTCTTTTTTTTCCCTTAGCCAGTCCTTTGTGATGTAAAAAAAAATATATATAAAACGTGCGTTTACTGTGATGCTTTCGGTATGCCGGGATGTAAACTGATTGGTTGGACGTTGCTAGTAAGCTGAATGTGATGCGGTATAACGTCTGTGTTACCAAGGGGCTCGCCTGAAAGTATAATGACATTTATAAATGTTGCAAGAAGTTGGACGAGCTCAGGCCAAGATGCAAGGTAGTGTGTTGGATGCAAGTGCGAGCTGAAGTCAGAAAAAAAATGATAACAGTAATTATCACAGGCAAAAACAAAATTCCCTCAATATTGAGATATAGTAAGCATGAAACACCCACTTTGACGCCTGAGCAAGGTGTGATTTGCAGGAAAGTGCCCGTCGAGGCAGTGGCCATAATGCTACAAAGGCCTTTGGAACCTGCCTGACCAGCCTATTCATGGTGTCCAGAGTCCACACGCAGCAAACCTTTGAGATCTGCACTCCTATGGATGCTCTTAGCAGCACCAGGACTTGCTCTGAAACACCAGAGGGAGAATGAAAATAATGTGCCAGAAAAACAGTTCTGATATATGAAATTGATATTCATAACTTTAAGCAAATAAAACAAAATACAGTAACAGCAATAACAATTAGAGTTATGACAGTGATTATAGTAACAACAACAAAACATCAGCAATTTTACGAATAAATATCTAAGAAAGAAACATAAAGTAAAGTACGAGCAACAAAAGAAGGAGGCAAAATGATATGTATTATGGATAGAGGTATGATGTACGTATGTATACAATTGTCGAATAGAAGTAGTGGATAATGAACATAAGGGGGCTACTCGCGAGGTATTTACATCAAGAATTTTGAAAAAACTTGGTCCATCTTGATTTGATTCTGTCCTCGCGCGCGCTTTGGAGCATGTTTTCGGACTTGACATGGTCCATATTCAACATTGCTCCAGAGGTGTTTTCAATATTCAAGTGCACCTTGAATAAAATGGCGCCTTCCTCCGCATCTTTACAAGTCTCCCACTACGGACATTATCTCTCTTGAAATGCAAGTACCGTGTAAGATTAGGACATTAAACAAATAGAAGGATGTGTGTTAGGTGTGGCAGGAGAAGCACATATGTAGATACCCGGGTAAACATTAGTGAAACATGAAATATCGGTACGCTATTAATCTGTGGCTTGGAGGTCCTGTTCGATATTTTAATTGTTCCATATGTGACTTGTTATGGAAGATGAGATGCTTAAATAAGTTGAATGAAGTGAGTTAGGTGTCATAAATGAAGTACACTTAGGAAATACTGGCGTGAATATCACAAAGACACGAAATTAGAGCTCCATGTTATTGTGTGTTTTGGGAGACTCTCAGTCGATAATGAAATTGTATGAAAGTGACATTTTATGGGAAATGACGGCTTTAAATAAGGTGAATGAAGTGAGTTAGGTTCGTAAGGAGAAACAGACATTGTGAACACGATAACTGGAACTGTTCCCGCCGTAGGCGAGTGTTCCAATTTTTGGTAATTTGGTACTTACAACCAGCAAAGTAAGAGGTTGAAAGTACTCTTTTCCTATGTATTTTGATGCGTTAAGAATGATGATCGCACTCAAAGTCGTTGGAAATGCATCATATTGCAGTTATCTCGCCTTTTTCCCTGCTTTAGGTTAGACTTCTCGACCAACGCCCAGGTTAGGTTAGTGAACTAGCAGGGGGGGGTCCAGGCGCCCGCTCCCCCCAGTTGTGTTAGGTTAAATAACCAATGTCCATGTACTGTATGAAACTGGTTTAACTGTGGAGATTTTTCGAGGAATAGGTAAGTAATTCCCGTAGACTTTATCAGTTACTTTATTTTTATATATTTCCGGGCTTATGTTATTCCGCAGAGTGTTTACCGGATACATCTTACGTCATCCACATAATATACTATCAGTACAAAACTACTAATTGCCATTTTCCCCGCCCAAAACCCCGCGTTCCCGACGGGTCCCCAGGTTTGTTATGCAGGGGGAGATAACTGAAAATAAGGCATTTCCGACGTTTGTAATGTGAGCATCAGTCTTAACACATCATAATACATGGGAAAAGAGTAACTTTGACCTCATACTCAATTACTGGTTGAAAGTACAACTTTAACCAATTTTTCACGTCCGGCAATGTTCCTATTTTCGGCGACAGTTCCAATTACTGATCTTGATATTACAGGACCCTATATTTACATGTAATCATCTTTTACCCGTGTTTCTGCATTTAGAGATTAAATACCATCAATAGCTTGCAATACTTAGTAAGGTAAGGTTAGGTTAGGTGACAAATGTCAAGGTTAGGTTACTGAATGAATGAATAGTTATCCCTATTTGTATAAGACATAACACTTGAATACTTCTCGCCAATCATGGAGTACAATGGGCGGCAGGATCGCAGACCAATCAGCTTTATCCGTAACAGGCAATGGAGCTCCTGGATCTCCATATAGCAGATTGGCCTGTGACCCAAATTCCTCTGAAGATGCCCACGGGCAAAAACTAAATAGGAATAAAGTACTTGTTTCTTAGACCATGTTTCCCTTTATCCTCCGCTATGATTCCACTGCGGCACAAGTGACTCCCCAACCTCATTCACTTATTTATGTGTGCAGTCCTTCCCTAAGATGAGTCACTTCCTCGTCAGGGAACTTAATTGGGAATGGTAACTTTATAAAGTAAACACTCTGATTATTATGGGAAGACCCTGGAAATCCTATCATTAATGTAAATAAACTTATTTGAACTGCCACGTGGTCATCAAAATGCCTCATCATGTCTCATCGCCATGGGTTATTATAATGGACGAGAACTGCGCGGTCGCTACCGCCGTCAGCACAGACTTTACAGGCCTCACAGCTTACTTTTTCCGTATTATATTCGGTTTATTATATTATGCAATAGTTATTCACTTCCGGAAACCAAAAATATAATTTATTTTTATATAATAATTGCTGAGTTAAGTTACGTTTAGTTTTGGTTAGGTTAGATTTAGGTTATATGTTAAGGCTTAGTTTAGGTTATGTTAGGCTTAAGGTAGTTTTGGGTTAGGTTTTGTTGAGCTATTTAGGTTAAAAAAAGCTAATTTGATGGTGCACGATTGCCCGGGTGGTTGACGCCGCCAACTTCTGCGGAATATTTTCCATTAAAATACCTCCATCAGAAAAAGTACTACTTTTATGCAAGGAAAACCTAGTCAGTATCTCAGAAAATGAACGCGCAGTCATCGTCCATTTTTACCATGCCGTGTGTTGCCATGGGAGTTTCTCTACCGAAATACACCGAAATACATACCACATACGGTATTTTTAGGTCCCCTTAGAGCTAGTGCACTAAGCTATAGGATAGGAAAGATCGCCACCCAGGGCAAACCCTGAGTATACAGGCAACCAATACCCACATCTGGTTAGTGTAACCAGGCTACACTTAGATCTGAAAGAAAAAGAAACACACGTCTGGCAACGCCGTGCCAATCCTGCTGAGGCCGGCTGTCCGCCAGCCGGCTCGGAGCCATCATTTTAAATTTTGCCTTCATCGAGTCAACACCTGCTGCGTCTCCTGTAACACGTGTTGTTTCTCTTCAGGCCATATGGTAAGCACCTGCTGTTTTTTCGTGTTTACGTGGGTGTGTGTGAAGTTTTTACCCATTCATGCTTCGTAATCCTTCTGTAGGGTTCACGGGCATGAGTGTAGTTTATTCTTCATCCCTGGCCGGGCCCAGCTGTGTCTTAAATATATTTTATTCGGCTGGTGTCTGTGTCTGTGGTGTTAAGCTACGCCCCAGGGGCGCGGCTTTCACCCTTTCTCCCCTGGGCATTATTTCCCCGCCAGGGCGTCCCTGGCCTGACACCTGGTCTGCCACGTGTAAGCTGAGATGGGCGGATGGTTACGTAGTTCTCCCAGCCACGCCCCACCCCCCGCCCGGATCCTCCCAAGGGCTGGTGCGGGGGTTTTGGTGGTCCCTGGTCTGCCACGTGTCAGCTGAGATGGGCGGAGGGTTACGTAGTTCTCCCAGCCACGCCCCCAACCCCTGCCCGGACCCTCCCAAGGGCTGGTGCGGGGGGTTTGGTGGTCCCTGGTCTGCCACGTGTAAGGAGATGGGCGGATGGTTACGTTGTTCACCCAGCCACGCCCCACCCCCCGCCCGGACCCTCCCAAGGGCTGTTGCGGGGGGTTTGGTGGTCCCTGGTCTGCCACGCCCCTGGCCTGCCACGTGTGCGCTGAGATGGGCGGATGGTTACGTCGCTCTTGCTGGTGCCCAGCCTTCCCCGCTCCCCCGCCCGGACCCTCCCATGGGCCGGGTAGGGGAGTTGAGCGGTCCATGGCTGCCATGTCGACCCCCCCTCCCTCCCCCGACCATCCACTTACCTGGGGGTCGGGGCAGTGCGTGTGGCGATGCAGGTGGGGGTTTGAGGGCGTTTCGTGTTGCGTCTAGTCCCTTTCCCTTTCACTGTTTTACCCTTCTTTTCCAGCGGATCAATTGTGAGGCCCAGGGCTGCTCGGTGTCTTTTAGGTCCCGAGGCCACCAGCTCTGCTCCTCGCACGCCCTGTGCCTTCTGTCGGACTTTTCCGTCCCGCCGATTGCCCGGTATGCTGTGGATGGCTGCGGCTCATCCTCCCGGAGGGGGGTGTGCCCTGCTTTACCGGCGAGGCCTATGCTGACCTCAAGGAGTGGTGGTCGAAGGCTTTGAAGTCTCGCCAACGCAGCCACTTCCGTCTGTCCTGGGCGGACCGGTCTCTGGGTTCTCGGCTGGGCCTCACCAAGTCGTCCATGTCCTCATCGTCTCGCACCTCCCGACCCCCTGACTCTGCTCCCATGAGCTCGGCGTCGATCGTGCTGACGGTGGAGCAAGATCTGGCGGTCTCCTCAGTCCCTCACCATGACCGCGACTCCCAGGTCGAGGACTTGCCGGGTGGGTCTGTGGCTCCTACGTCTCCTGGGCCTTCCCCACCCTCACCTCCTGTGCCTCCGGGATTGTCGGCTTGGATGACTTCAGTGAACTCCTTCATGGCAAGAATGGAGGTCCACTTAACTTCTGGGTCCCATTCTCCGACGCCGAGGCGTCGCAGGTCCCCATCGCCTGCCTCCCTCTCACCGGTGCCTCCTTCTGAGTCTGTGGTAGTCGAGGATGACTACCTGGTGTGCTCCGACGGGGAAGAGGATGCTGCCCTACCCGTGCCCAAGCGACGACGGTTCGGGGACTTCCGCCCCTTAACTTCCTGTCCGCCGGGCCCTTCCTCCGCCTTTTCTTCTGAGGTGCCTTCTAGGTGCACTTCCCCTCGTCCCGCTGCGGAGGATGCCTTGGGACTCCCTCCTTCTTCCTCCGTCCTATTTACCTGGGCACCGATGCCACCGTCGATTGCTTGTGAGACGGTTGACGGGCGGCTTGTTGCCATCGGTCGTCTGGAGGACGGCTGGTGGGGCCCAGTTCCGGACTTGGAGGTGCGTCGCTCCCGGGAGGACGGGGGACAGGAGTCCTACCTCTACCGCCGGATTCCTTTCTCTCGCCTGAACGCTCCCTCGAAGCAGCCTGCGGTTTCTTCGGCGGCCGCTTTGGATGCTCTGGCCTCCTTACTGGCTGAGCCTAGCTAGTTTGGTCAGGGATGGCTTCCCGTGCGTGGAGGGAAGCCAGGATGCCAGGTGGCTTTCTCTCGGGGGCCAAGAACGGTTGCCCTGGATGAAGGCCGGCCTGGACCCTGCCGAAGCGTGGAAAGCGGGTACCACCAGTGTGAACCGGGGTCCTTCTCCGTCCTGGGCCCCGATCCCGGTTCTCCCGGCCTCTGGTGGCTTTCCACGTGTGATGGCTGATTTCCTCCGGGTGTCCCGGCTTTCTGCCAAGGACCTCCCGTGGCGGGCGCAACCGGTGAAGGAGAAGCTTTTTCGGCGGGACCTTCAGGAGCGGCAACACGCCTCCCTGTTGACCTCTTCTGTTGCCTTCTTCAGTCAGCTGGCGGAGTGGCTCTCCTCCCTCGCCGTGGATCACACTTCCCTCTCCCCGGCCTCCCGGTCAGATGTCTGTCGGGCTTTGTCGACCGCCTGTGATGCGTTCGGCGCCTCCCTCCTCCCGACGGTCCGCCCTGCCTTTGACAGGGCCGTCACTGCCCGCTTGGCTCTTCGGCGAGAGGCCTTTCGGGGTCTGCCGGAGCTGTCTCGACAGCAGATTCTCCGGATTAGTCCCTTCGATTCGGAGGTCTTGTCGGAGCCCTTCTTGCAGCAGTGTCTCGCCTCAATCCCCCCCACCGTCACTCTGGTGTTTACTCCGGCCCCCAGACCGTCTCGGCCGGGGGGTTCCGGGAGGGGGTCCAGCAGTGTTCGTCGGGGCTCTTCTCGTCGGGAGGGGCAGTCCAGGAGTGCTCACCTCCGTGTGGATGGCCCACAGGATCCTCGTCGTCCCAGTCGGGGTGGGCCTTCCGGGTTCTGGTCTCTGGGTCTCGGGCCTTTCGCTCGGGGCCCGCTACTGTCCACAAGCCTTCCTCCAAGGGTCGCTCTCGCTTCTGAGCCTCCCTTCCTGGGCCTCCTGTCCGGGTTTCGGGCAGCCTGGCCGCAGAGAGGTTGGGCCGCCAGGGTGGTCCGAAACGGTCTTTCTTGGCCCTGGATTGCCCTACCGCCCTTTCGGCGACCTCCTTCTTGGACGCCGGTCTCCACAGTGCTCGCCGCCCACGTGTCGGACATGCACTCCTCCGGGGTAGTGGAGAAGGCGCGGGGAAAGGTCTTTCTTTCCCGCATTTTCATCGTACCCAACAAGGACTCTTCGTAGGGGCGGCTTATCTTGAACCTCAGCCTCCTAAACGGATTTGTGCGCAACCACCGGTTCCGTATGCTGACCTTGGCCCAGGTCCGCTTTCGGCTGAGGCAAGGGGACTGGATGGCGTCCCTCGATCTCAAGGACGCCTACTGGCATGTCCCCATTCATCCTCGGTTCCGGCGCTTCCTGGCCTTCCAGGTGGGATCGGACACGTGGCAGTTCACCAGACTGCCCTTCGGCCTCTCCATCGTTCCGAGGGTTTTTACGCGGCTCACCAAGGTGGTGGCTCAGCGGATGGTGTCTGCAGGGGTGAATTGCCTCATGTATTTGGACGATTGACTGGTGTCCGCCCCGTCTCAGGAGGAAGCGGTTCGCATGCTGGACCGAGCTTTGGCGGTGGCGGGGGAGATGGGGTTCCTAGTCAACAAGGGAAAGTCCGTCCTTACCCCCTCTCCCCGCATTACTTGGCTGGGCATGCAATGGGACTCCCGTTCGGCTGCGGTCCGCATCTCGGGGGAAAATGCGGCCAATCTTCATCAACGCCTCTTCCGGGCCTCGGTGTCCCGTTTTTTGTCAAGGAGGCATTGGGAGTCCCTTCTCGGCTCGCTCAACTTCGCCGCAGAAGTCACTCCCCTAGGCCGCCTTCGTCTCCGTCGCCTTGTCCGTGTGGTGAACACAGCCGTTCCGGTGCGGCCCCGCGACTTGTTCCGGCCCGTCCCTTCCCTGGCCCTCACACTACTGGACGAGTGGTTGGTGGAGGGCGGTTTCTACGCGTGGACGGGGTGGCTGCCTCCGCCCCCTACGGTCTTCGTGATGTCGGATGCGTCGGACGTCGGGTGGGGCTACCAATCCTCCGACGGCCGGCAGGGTTTCGGCGGGTGGTGTCCGGGTGGAGCGCAGACTCCACATCAACGTCAAGGAGCTGCTGGTCCCTCTTCTCTTCCTCCGATCGAACCCGATCCCAGAAGGGACGGCTCTCTGCTTCGAGATGGACAATATGGTCGCGGTCCACTGTCTCGCCCGCCAAGGGACATCCAGATCCGCCCTTCTGTTGTCCCTTTCGGAGCAGATCTTCAGCCTGGCGGCCCGTTTCCACCTTCATCTGTCTGCCAGGTTCCTGCCGGGAGTAGAGAATGTGTGGGCCGACGCCCTGTCTCGCTTCCGGGGCTCGTCGGTGGAGTGGCAGCTTCGCCCGGAGCGCTTTGCGGCTCTCTGTCGGCGGTGGGGCACTTCGGAGGTGGACCTCTTCGCGTCCCGCCGCTCTGCCCAACTACAGGCCTTTTTGACGAGGGGGGACCGGACAGCTGCGGGAGGCCCGGACGCCCTCACGGAAGACTGGAACAGGTGGCGCCATGTTTACCTGTTTCCGCCTCCCTGCACCAGTGTCCTCCTGAAGGTATGCAACAAACTTTGTTCCTACAGGGGCAAGGTGACCATGGTGGCTCCTCTCTGGCCGGCGCAACCGTGGTTCTCCGAACTGAAGGCCTGGTGTCCCTCCCCGGTTCCTCTAGGGGCCCTCGCTTTGTTGGAGGAGCTCCCGGCCAGGCTTCTTTCCACCTTGAAGCTACACGCCTGGAGTTTCTCCGTACCTCTCTCCGTCGGACGGTCTCGGACGCGGTAGCGGAGGACATGTTGGCGGCACTTCGCCCGTCCTCTACGAAACAGTATCAGTGTCACTGGAAGGCCTTTCAGTCGTTCCTCAAACTCAAGGGCCTCCGCGACGTCTCCGAATCGGTCGTCCTGGATTTCCTCTCCTTCCTGGCCCACGACCGTGGGAGGTCCTCCGCTACTCTCTCCACTCACCTAGCGGCCCTGGCTGACACCCTCACATACGGTTGGGGTTTGATCCTAGACCGGCGTTCTGTGACCCTGTTGAAGAGGGGTTTGTTCCAACAAAACCCCCCTCCCCGTCGTCCTGGTCCCTTCTGGTCCCTGGAGAAGGTTCTCCGGTTCCTGCAGGGCGACCAGTTTGGGTCGGACGCTGCCGGACCTCGCCTCCTTCAGAAGGCCTTGTTCCTGGTGGCCCTGGCTACGGGGTTTCGGGCTTCTCAGCTGAGGGCGCTGACCCGTTTCCCCCAGTGGACGACCTTCTCGCGGGACGGCTCCGCTGTCTCCCTCTCCCTCTCGCCCAAGGTGCTGGGTAAGAACGAGCGGCAGGACCACCGTCTCCAACCGGTCGTCGTTCCAGCTTGGTCTGCTGGGGACGCCGCACACCCCTTGTGCCCGGTTTCGGCGCTCCGGTGTTACCTGGATGCTTCCGAGCCCTGGGCGTGTGACCTGCAGTTCCTGTTCCGCGATCCTGTCACTGGTCGTCCCCTGACCACCAAGGGGATTGCCGGCCGGCTCCGAGGCCTCATCGAGTCGGCGGATCCGGGTCACGCCCCTCGCGCCTATGACGTCCGGGGTGTTGCTGCGTCTCTGGCCTTCCTCCGCACCCATTCCTTGGAGAGGGTACGGGATGGGGACAGTGGAGTACGGCCTCGTGCTTCGTGGCTCGCTACCTGTCCCACTCCGTCGTGGACTTCCCCTGTGTTGCCCTGGGACTCCCTCCGTCCGGAGGGGCTGGGGTGGTGGACGCCGGGCCTCCCATTGACGTCTTCGCTTGATTCGGGTTAGTATACTAGTGGTATCGTTTTGTTCTTGTGCAGTTGCTCTTTTGCCTCCCCGCGGGGGTCGGGGACTTCTTGCCCCGTCTCCAAGTGGCAGGTAGATTAGTGGACTAGCTCTAAGGGGACCTAAAATGACGGCTTTGAAGTATGAAAAGCCTATTTTTTGGTCCCTGACAGAGCTAGTGCACGGCCTTCGGCCTCCCACCCTTCCTTCCCCGCCAAGTTTTCAGCCCCTCTCCCCGGGGATGATTATTGGGATGGTTATGATGCCTCCGAGCCGGCTGGCGGACAGCCGGCCTCAGCAGGATTGGCACGGCGTTGCCAGACGTGTGTTTCTTTTTCTTTCAGATCTAAGTGTAGCCTGGTTACACTAACCAGATGTGGGTATTGGTTGCCTGTATACCCAGGGTTTGCCCTGGGTGGCGATCTTTCCTATCCTATAGCTTAGTGCACTAGCTCTGTCAGGGACCCAAAAATAGGCTTTTCAGACTTCAAAGCCGTCAATTTGGGTATGTGTTTGGATGTATTTCGGTATTAAGAGTTAATACCGAAATACACCAATATACGTTTTGAAATATATGTACAGTATACTCTTTATACCATATTTTGGAATTGAGACATAATACATACATAGAAATGCGTCTTTCTGTATCTTTTTCTATATTTCGGTATGTTTTCCGGGTTATTTCGGTATGTTTCTGTATTAAAGAGACCGCTGGCATGGCGTAGTCATTATCAGCTGGATGAGGCAAAAGGGTTTGTTTACATATGGCACCGGACAAAAGGCTTCCGCTGGGTGCATCCCAAGCTCCCAACTCAAGTTCAAGTTTTAAATCGTATTCAACCGTACTCGCGACACACCAAGATTGGACCAAAATGATTTCTTCATACCAACATCATTTTGGTATGAAATACCTGGCGAGTAGCCCCTTATAGATGAGTTTATGACTTGGTTCATAGTTGTCTAAAANATACCCAAAACCCCTTTTAAAGAGCTGCATCTTTAGTTTATAACATTTTTGTTTTTGGGTTTACGTTATTAATAAAAATTTTTTCCCCAAAAAACCCTCCGGATGAAGCTTGCGATTTGGGCGGAAAAAATTCTCCCTATTGGATAAAACTCGTTTATAGGGGCTTTACTAGGGGCACACAAATTGGGCCCTTTTTCCCGTTTTCGAGTCTTAAATATTTCTTCCTCATTTTGTATTGCTTTGGGCTTGTCCGCCCGTCTCAGGGAAGCGGTTCCAGCGGGCCCCGAGCTTTTGACGGGGGAGATGGGGTTCCTAGCAAAAAGGGGAAAAGCCCGCCCTTTACCCCTCCCCCCGCATTGGGGGCTGAAATGGGACCCCCTTCGGCTGCGGTCCGCATCTGGGGGAAAAGGGGCCCAAAATTTCACAACGCCTTTCCGGGCCTGGGTGTCCCTTTTTTTGCAAGGAGGCATTGGGAGTCCTTCTCCTCGTCAACTTCCCCCCCGAGGTCCCCCCCAGGCGCCTTCGTCCGTCCCCTTGCCGGGTGGGAACACAGCCGTGGCGACCCCCGCGATTTGCTCCGCCCGTCCCTCCCTGGCCCCTCACCTACTGGACTGTTGGTGGGGGGGGTTTCTCCGCTGGCCCGGGGTGGGCCTCCGTGGTCTTCGTGATGTGGATGCTCGGACGTCGGGGGGGGCTACCAATCCCCCCGGGGCCCGGGCGGGGTTTCGGCGGGTGGCCCGGGGGTGAGCGCAGACCCACATCAACGCAAGGAGTGCGGTTTCCCTTCTTTCCCCGATCAAACCCGAGCCCGAACCGATCAGAATTTTATGTAATGTAAAAAAAAAAACAACTTTTTGCTGCAAAAACCCAAAATTTTTGGCCTCATTTGGTTTTCCCTTTTTCCGACTAAACAGACTCCAAAAAAGACAAATACTTTTGCCCGGGTTTTGAAGAGATCATGAAATGGATAGCCCTTTTAGTCCTAACATGTCAATTCTCGAAATATATGGGTTTTTTTAAGTTTTAAAAAACTTTGATATGTCCCATTTAGCATAAATTCACTTCCGCTAAAAGGAGGGCCTTTAAGGCTGCTTTTATTTTATAATTTGCCCTTACGTTTTTGGTTATCTGATAAATTAAAATGTATTCCCGAAAAAAAATCCTGGACGCAGCGGGACCCCGAAATTTGGGGGAAAAAAAAATCTCCTATTTGGATAAAACTGGGTTTTATGGGGGTTTTATCAACGTCCGAACTCCTTTTTTGGGAATCGTTCCAAAAAGCATTTTCTTCCATCTTTTCTTATAGCCCAAAATGCAACAAAAACCTCCCCCCTTTCTCAAAAAATTCATCCTGGGAAAATTTACAAGAAAAAAAGTTTTCCTTTGGTATATACAAAAATTTTTATGAATCTTTTAACGTATTATGTTTAAAAATACCGGGGCGAAAAATTTCCTAAAATTTGGCCCATTTGGGTTTTTGGTTTTTCGAAAAAAATTTTGACAAACAGAAATAAAAAAATATTTTTTGCCCTTGAAGAGACGCAATGCATAGTCCTTTGCCCAAAACAGTCACATTCGAAATATATGTTTTTTTTAGTTTTTAAAAAAATTGTTTTGTGCTTTTTAGGATGAATTTAAATTTCCATATATCATCAAATGGGCCTTTTAAGAGCGCTCTTTATTTTTTAACAATTTTTCTACTTTTTAGGTTACTGTAATTTTTAAAAAAATTGGATTCCAAAAAAAAACCTGGCCGATCGATTTCAGATTTTGGGGGGGAAATAAATACTTATTTGGTAAAAACTCGTTTATAGGGGTTTCTACAGGGGCGATCACGAATCTGGTTTTGTTTCCCAATTCGAGTCAAGCTTTTTCCCTTCCATCAGTTTATTTGTACGATTGGCTGGTGCCCCCCCCCGCTCAGGGGAAGGGTTCGCTGCTGGCCCGAGTTTTGGCGTGAGGGGGAGGGGGGTTCTGGGCAAAAGGGAAAAGTCGTCCTTACCCCCTCTCCCCGCATTATTTTGGCTGGGCATGCAAGGGACCCCCGTTCGGTGGGGTCCGCACCGGGGGAAAATGGGGCCAAGCTCATCAACGCCCCCCGGGGCCTCGGTGTCCTTTTTTTGTAAGGAGGCATTGGGAGCCCCTCTCGGCTCGCAAAAAATTTCGCCGCAGAGGTCCCTCCCCTAGGCCCCCCTTTCGCCCGTCCCCTTTCCGGGGGGTAAACCAGCCGTTCCGGGCGACCCCCGCGACTTGCTCGGCCCGCCCCTCCCCTGGCCCCACACTACGGGACGAGGGTTGGTGGGGGGGGGTTTCTCCGCGTGGACCGGGTGGCTGCCTCCGTGGTCTTGTGATTCGGATGCGTCGGACGTCGGGTGGGGCTACCAATCCTCCGACGGCCGGCAGGGTTTCGGCGGGTGGTCCGGGGTGGAGCGCAGACCCCACATCAAGTCAAGGAGCTGCGTTCCCTTCTTTTCCCCCGATCGAACCCGAGCCCGCCCCCGATCGAGATTTTTTATGTATAATGAAATAAAATAAATAAATTTTTTTGACTGAAAAAAATCCTAAAATTTGGGCCCAGTTGGTTTTGGCCCTTTTTCCGACTAAACTTTTGATCTCAATGAAAAAAACAATATTTTTTTGCCCTTTTCGAAGAGTCTAGCAAGGGATAGTCCGTTTAGTCCAAACATGCACATTCTCAAAATTTTCTTTTTTTTAAAGTTTTAAAAAACTTGATATGTCCCTTTCATTTAGGGCAAAAATTTTTCATTCCGCTATACCCCGGTGGGGCCTTTTAAGAGCGCATCTTTAGTTTTCCATTTGCCCTTACTTTTTGGGTACTTGATAAAATTAAAATTTTATTTCCGAAAAAAAATCCGGGACGCAGCGGCGCCTGCAGATTTTGGGCGGAATAAAAAATTCCCTTTTGGGGATAAAACTCGGTTTAAGGGGCTTCTACTCATGCGATCAAATCTGGCTTGTTTGCGATTTTGATCCTTAAGCTATTTCTTCAATTGTTTGTTTTTTAGCCTAAAATGATACAAACATTACTCCTTCTCCCTAATTTTCATCATTGGGAAAATTACACAGAATAACAAGATTACGCGTCTTACACAATTTTAGAATCATTTAACGTATATATTTTAATAAAAAATTTTTTTTTTTGGGCCAAAATTCCTCAAAATTTGGGCCTTTTGGTTTTTTGGCATTTCCGACAAAAACTTTGATCTAAACAAAAAATAAGCATAAATACTTTTTGCCCGGTTTTAAGATCTTGCAATGGCATAGTCCGTTTAGTCCACATCAATTCCAAAATTTCTTTTTGTTTTTTTTTTAAAAACATTGTTTTGGCCTATTTAGGATAAATTTAAATTTCCCCGGGTATATCATCAAATGGGCCTTTAAGAGCTGCATTTTTTATTTTTATACAATTTGCTTACGTTTATGGTTACGTATATTAATGAAAATGGTTTTCCCCCGAAAAAAAACCCTGGCCGTCGTAGCTTGCAGTTTTTGGGCGGAAAAAAATATTCCCTTTTTGGAAAAACCCGGGTTTTATAGGGGTTTCTACTAATGGCATCACGAATCGGCCCTTTTGTTTGCCAAATTTTCGAGTTTAAGCATTTTTCCATCTTTGTTTTTGTACTTTGGGGGTGTCCGCCCCGTCTCAGGGGAAGGGGTTCGCATGCTGGACGAGCTTTCGGTGAGGGGGAGAGGGGTTCCACAACAAGGAAAGTCCGCCCTTACCCCTCTCCCCGCATTACTTGGCTGGGCAGAAAATGGGACCCCGTTGGCGCGGTCCGTCTGGGGGGGAAAAGCGGCCAAGCTCAAAAACGCCTCTTGGGCCCTCGGTGTCCCTTTTTTTGTAAGGAGGCTTTGGGGAGCCCCTTTTTCCGGCTCGCTCCTTCCCCGCAGAGGTCACCCCCCTAGGCCCCCTTCGTCTCCGTCCCCTTTGTCCGGGTGGTAAACCCCGCCGCCCGGTGCGCCCCCCGGACTTGCTCCGGCCGCCCTCCCCGGCCCTTCACATACGGACGGGGGTTTTGGGGGGGGTGGTTTCTCGCGTGGCCGGGGTGGCTGCCCCCCCCCCTCGGTCTTCGTGATGTCGGTCGCGGACGTCGGGGGGGGCTACCAATCCTCCGGGGCCCGGCGGGGTTTTCGGCGGGGGTCCGGGGTGGAGCGCAATCCACATCAAGCAAGGAGCGCGGGTTTCCTTTTCCCTTTTCCTCCACAACCCCCGGCCCGAACCCGACGGATCATTTTATGTATATATGTAAAAAAAAATAATTTTTTTTGTGCAAAAACATAAAATTTGGGGCCCCATTTGGTTTTTTGGCCCTTTCCGACAAAAATATTGACCCAAACTAAAAAAGAAAATATTTTTTGTCCGGTTGAAGAGATCTATGCAATGGCAAGCCCTTTTAGTCTAAATGTCCATTTCTCGAAATATATCTTTTTTTTTTAAATTTTTAAAAAACATTGTATGTGCCTTTTTTAGCTAAATTTCCTTCCGTTTACCACCGATCGGCCTTTAAGACTGCATCTTTATTTTTCTATACCATTTTGCCTTACTTTATTTTTTACTCGATATTTTAAAATGTGATTTCCGAAAAAAAACCCTGGATTTTTAAGAACGCCTGCAGATTTTGGGCGAAAAAAAAAATTCCCTTTTTGGAGAAACTCGGTTATGGGGGGCTTTACTATGACGATCACGAATCTGCCTTTTTTGCGGATTTTCGATCTTAAAGCTTTTTCTTCCCTTTTTGCTTATTTAGCCTAAAATGCATACAAACTTTACCCTTCCACAATTTTCATCTTTGGGGAAAAATTACACGAATAAAAAAAGTATTCCTGGTCTTATACACAATTTTTACTGAATCTTTTAACGTATATTTTAAAAAAATACTTTTTTTTTGGCTGCAAAATTTCCCCTAAAAATTTTTGGGCCTCATTGGTTTTTTTGGCATTTTCCGACAAAATATTGAAAAACGAAATAAGACAAAATTTTTTTGTCCGGTTTAAAGAGATCTTGAAGGCATAGCCGTTTGCCAAACAGTCACTTTCCCCGAAATTACGTTTTTTTTTTTTTAAAAAACATTGATTTGTCCTTCTTTTAGGATGAATTTAAATTCCTAATCAAAAAATCGTTTTTAAAGAGTTGATTTTTTAGGTTTATCTTTTGCCTTACGTTGGTACTGTGATTTTTAAAAAAATGTGTTTTCCCGAAAAAAATCCTGGGATCGATCTTGCAGTTTTGGGGGGAAAATAAATATCCCCTTTTTTGGGATAAAACTGGGTTTTTAAGGGGCTTTACTATGGCATCACAAATCGGGCCCTTTGTTTGCCGATATTCGGTTTTAAAGCATTTCTTCCATCAGTTTTTTTTGTACGATTGGTGGGTCCGCCCGTCTGGAGGAAGCGGTTCGCATGCGGACCGAGTTTTGGCGGTGACGGGGGGATGGGGTTCCTAGCAACAAGGGAAAAGCCCGTCCTTACCCCTTCCCCCCTTACTGGCGGGGCAGCAAGGGACTCCGTTGGCGCGGTCCGCATCTGGGGGGAAAATTTCGGCCAAGTTTATCAACGCCCTTGGGGGCCTCGGTGCCCCTTTTTTTGTCGGGGAGGCTTGGGGTCCCTTTCGGCTCGCTCAATTTTCGCCGCAGAGGTCACCCCCAGGCCGCCTTGTCTCCGTCGCCTTGTCCGGGGGGGGGGGGGGGGGGTGAACCAGCCGTTCCGGTGCGCCCCCCGCGACTTGCTCCGGCCCGTCCCTCCCTGCCCTCACACTATGGACGAGGGGTTTTTGGTGGGGGGTTTCTCCGCGTGGACCGGGTGGCTCCTCCGCCCCCTACGGTCTTCTGATGTCGGATGCGTCGGACGTCGGGTGGGGCTACCAATCCTCCGACGGCCGGCAGGGTTTCGGCGGGTGGTCCGGGGTGAGGCGCGGGACTCCACATCAACGTCAAGGAGCTGGTGGTTCCTCTTTCTCTTCCTCCGATCGAACCCGAGCCCGAACCCGATCGAGATCATTTTATGTATATATGTAAATAAATAAATCAACTTTTTTGACTGCAAAAATCTATAAATTTTGCCTCAGTTGGTTTTGGCCTTTTCCGACTAAACTTTTGATCTCAACTGAAAAAAGACAATATACTTTTTGTCCGGTCGAAGAGATCTATGCAATGGCATAGTCCGTTTAGTCCTAACATGTCACATTCTCGAAATATATCGGTTTTTTAAGTTTTTAAAAAAACATTGATATGTGCCTTCATTATGCATAAATTTCACTTCCGCGTATCCCACCGGATCGGCCTTTAAGAGCTGCATCTTTATGTTCTATACCATTCTGTCCTTACGTTTATGGTTACTCTGATATTAATTAAAATGTGATTTCCGAAAAAAAATCCTGGACTGCAGCAGACGCCTGCAGATTTTGGGCGGAAATAAAATCTCCCTATTTGGATGAACTCGGTTATAGGGGCTTCTACTCATGACGATCACAAATCTGGCCTTTGTTTGCGGATATTCGACCCTTTAAAGCTTTTTCTTCAATCTGTTTGCTTATTTACGCTTTAAAAAATTCATACAAAAATTACTCCTTCTCCACTAATATTCATCATTGGGAAAATTACACAGATAACAAGTATTCACTGCGTATTATACACAATTTTTACTGAGATCATTTCAACGTATATATGTTAATACAAATATCTTTTTCTGGCTGCAAAATTCCTCAAAATTTTGGCCTATTTGGTTTTTGGATTTCCGACAAAACTATTGATCTAAACAGAAATTAAGACATAAATACTTTTGTCCGGTTTGAAGAGATCTCTGCAAGGCATAGTCCGTTTAGTCCTAACATGTCACATTCTCGAAATATATCGTTTGTTTTAGTTTTTAAAAAACATTTATTTTGCCTTCATTTATGGATGAATTTCAATTCCGCGTATATCATCAAAACGGGCCCTTTTAAAAGTTTCATCTTTTATGTTTATACAATTTGTTCGTTACGTTTATGGTTTCTGTGATATTAATGAAAATGTATTTCCGAAAAAAATCCTGGCCGATCGATAGCTTGCCGATTTTGGGGGGAAATAAATATTCCCTATTTGGATGAAACTCGGTTTATAGGGGGTTCTACTAATGGCGATCACGAATCTGGCCTTTGTTGCCGATATTCGAGTCTTAAAGCCCATTTCTTCCATCAGTTTTTTTGTACGATTGGTGGTGTCCGCCCCGTCTCAGGAGGAAGCGGGTTTGCATGCTGGACCAGCTTTGGCGGTGACGGGGGAGATGGGGTTCTAGTCAACAAGGGAAAATCCGTCCTTACCCCTTTTCCCCCGCATTACTTTGGGTGGGCATGCAATGGGATCCCGTTCGGCTGCGGTCCGCATCTCGGGGAAAATTTCGGCAAGCTTTATCAACGCCTCTTCCGGGCCTCGGTGTCCCGTTTTTTGTCAAGGAGCATTGGGAGTCCCTTTTCGGCTCGCTCAACTTCGCCGCAGAGGTCACTCCCCTAGGCCGCCTTCGTCCCGTCGCCTTGTCCGGGTGGTGAACCAGCCGTTCCCGGGGCGACCCCCCGCGACTTGCCTCCGGGCCCCTCCCTCCCCTGGCCCTCACACTACTGGACGAGTGGTTGGTGGGGGTGGTTTCTCCGCGTGGACCGGGTGGCTGCCTCCGCCCCCTACGGTCTTCGTGATGTCGGATGCGTCGGACGTCGGGGGGGCTACCAATCCCCCGACGGCCGGCAGGGTTTCGGCGGGTGGTCCGGGGTGGAGCGCAGACTCCACATCAACGTCAAGGAGCTGCTGGTTCCTCTTCTCTTCCTCCGATCGAACCCCAGCCCGAACCCGATCGAGATCATTTGTATGTATATATGGTAAATAAAATAAATCAACTTTTTTGACTGCAAAAATCCTATAAATTTTGGCCTCAGTTGGTTTTTTGGCCTTTTCCCACTAAACTATTGATCTCAACTGAAAAAAGACTAATACTTTTTTGTCCGGTTCGAAGAGATCTATGCAATGGCATAGTCCGTTAGGGCCTAACATGTCACATTCTCGAAATATATCGGTTTTTTAAGTTTTTTAAAAAACATTTGATATGTGCCTTCATTATGCATAAATTTTACTTCCGCGTATACCACCGGATCGGCCTTTAAGAGCTGCTTCTTTATGTTCATACCATTTCTGTCCTTACGTTTTTGGTTACTCTGATATAATTAAAAATGTGATTTCCGAAAAAAAATCCTGGGCTGCAGCAGGGGCGCCTGCAGATTTGGGCGGAAATAAAAATCTCCCTATTTGGATGAAACTCGGTTATAGGGGCTTCTACTCATGACGATCACGAATCTGGCCTTTGTTTGCGGGTATTCGATCCTTAAAGCTATTTCTTCCATCTGTTTGCTTATTTACGCCTATAAATGCATACAAACATTACTCCTTCTCCACTAATATTCATCATTGGGAAAATTACACAGAAAAAAACAAGTATTCACTGCGTCATTATACACAATTATTACTAGAATCATTAAACGTATATATTATAATAAAAAAATCTTTTTTTCTGCTGCAAAAAATTTCCCCAAAATTTTGGCCTCATTTGGTTTTTTTTTTCATTTTCCGACAAAACTATTGATCTAAAAAGAAAAAGTAAATACTTTTGGGTTTAAGAGATCTTGCAAAGGCATAGTCCGTTAGTCCAACAGCAATTTTAAAATATCGTTTTTTATTTTTAAAAAAAAAATTTTTGGCCCCATTTAGATAATTCAATTCCGGATATACAAAACGCCTTAAGAGTTCATCTTTATGTTTTATCCATTTTTTCCTTTGTTTTGGTTTTTAAAAAAATAAATTTTAAAAAAAAAACCTGGGAGAATTTAGATTTTGGGCGGAAAAAAATCTCCCTATTTGAAAAATTGGGTTTTGGGGTTTTTAAGGCGCCAAAACTGGCCTTTTTTTCGATATTCGAGTTTAAAGTATTTTTTCCCCACTTTTATTTGTCGATTGGGGTGTCCCCCCCGTTCGGAGGAAGCGGTCGCACGGACCGGCTTTGGCGGTGAGGGGGAGAGGGGGTTCCTAGCAAAAAGGGAAAGTCCCCCTTACCCCCTCCCCGCAACTTGGTGGGCATGCAATGGGACCCCGTTGGCTGCGGTCCGCATCTCGGGGGAAAAGGGCCCAAGCTCATCAAGCCTCCCCGGGGCCCTTTGGTGTCCCGTTTTTTGTCAAGGAGGTTTGGGGGGAGTCCCTTCTCGGTCCTAAACTTCGCCCCCCGAGGTCATCCCCTAGGCCCCTTTTCGTCCCCGGCCTTGCCGGGTGGGAACACACCCGTTCCCCGTGCGCCCCCCCCGCGATTTGCCCCGGCCCGTCCCCCCCCTGCCCTCACACTAGGGAGTGGTGGTGGGGGGTGGTTTCTCCGGTGGACCGGGGGCTCCCTCCCCCCCTACGGTCTTCGTGATGTCGGATGCGTCGGACTGGGTGGGGCTCCCAAATCCCCCCGGCCGGGGGGTTTCGGGGGGTGGCCGGGGTGGAGCGCGACCCACTCAACGTCAAGGAGCTGTGTTCCCCTTCTTTCCCTCCGTCAAACCGACCCGAAGATCGAGATATTTTATGATTAGTAAAAAAAATAAATCAACTTTTTTGACTGCAAAAAACCCTAAAATTTTTGGGCCTCTTTGGTTTTTGGGCCTTTCCGACTAAACTATTGATCTCAAATGAAAAAAGACAAATACTTTTTTTCCGGTTCGAAAAGATCTATGCAATGGCATAGTCCGTTTTGTCCTAAATGCACATTTTCGAAATATCGGGTTTTTAAGTTTTTAAAAAAAAGGGTTGTCCTTCATTTATGCATAATTTTTACTCCGCGATACCACCGGGTCGCCCTTTTAAAGTGACTTTTTGTTCTAACCCTTTGTCCTGTTAGGGGACTCTGATTTAAAAAATGTGTTTCCGAAAAAAAACCTGGGGTGCGCAGACGCCCGCGATTTTGGGCGGAAATAAAAAACTCCCCATTGGATGAAATCGGTTATAGGGGCTTTCTACTCATAGATCAGAATCGGGCCCTTTTTTTGGGGGTATTCGACCCTTAAAGCTATTTCTTCATCTTTTTGCTTTTTTCGACAAAACATAAAAACTTTACTCCTTCTCATAATATTCACTTTGGGGAAAAATACACAGAATAACAAGTATTCACGCTCATTATACACAATTTTTATGAATCTTTTTAACGTTATATTTAATAAAAATATTTTTTTTGGGGCGAAAAATTTCCTCAAATTTGGGCCTCATTGGTTTTTGGCTTTTTTCCGACAAAACTATTGATCTAAACAGAAATAAGAAAAATACTTTTTGTCCGGGTTTAAAGAGACCCTTGCAATGCATAGTCGTTTTTTAACATGCACTTTTCCCAAAATATACTTTTTTGTTTAGTTTTAAAAAACATTGATTTTCCCTTTTTTATGGATGAATTTCAATCCGCGTATACATCAAATCGGTTTTAAGGTTTTATGTTTTATACAATTTTGTCACTTTTTGGGTTTCTTGATATTAATAAAAAATTGATTTCCAAAAAAAAAATCGGGCCCCGATCGATAGTTTGCAGTTTTTGGGGGGAAATAAATATTCCCTATTTGGATGAATGGGTTTTTATGGGGGTCTACTAAGGCATCACAAATTTGGGGCCTTTTTTGCCGTTCGAGTTTTAAAAAGCATTTCTTCCATCGTTTTATTTGTACGATTTGGGTGGGGTCCGCCCCGCTCAGGAGGGAAACGGTTCGCATGCTGGCCCAGCTTTGGCGGTGACGGGGGAAAGGGGGTTTCCTGTCAAAAAGGGGGAAAACCGTCCTTACCCCCTCTCCCCGCATCTTTGGGTGGGCTGAATGGGACTCCCCCTTCGCTGCGGTCCGTCCGGGGAAAATCGGCCAAGCTTTATCAAACCCCTCTTCCCCGGGCCCCGGGGTTCCCCTTTTGTAAGGAGGCATTGGGAGTCCTTCTCGGCCGCTCAACTTTGCCCCAGAGGTCACTCCCCTAGGCCGCCTTCGTCTCCGTCGCCCTTTTCCCGGGTGGGGAACACAGCCGTTCCCGGGGCGACCCCCCGCGACGCCCGGCCCGTCCCCCCTGGCCCCACATACTGGACGAGTGGTTGGTGGGGGGGTTTCCCGCGTGGCCGGGGGCTGCCTCCGCCCCCTACGGGCTTCGGGTCGGATGCGCGGACGTCGGGTGGGGAAATTCCGGGGGGGGTTTTGGGGGGGGGGGGGGGGGGAGGGGGGGGTTGGGGGGGTTTTTTTGAGAAAAAACCCCTCGGTTTTTTGGGGTTTTTTTAAAAAAAATTTAACCCTTTTGGGCGCAAAATCCATTAAATTTGGGCCTCTGGTTTTTTTGGCCTTTCCGACTAAACTTTTTATTAATGAAAAAAAAAATAAACTTTTTTTCCTTTGGGTCTAAATGGGTAGTGTTTGCCTTTTTTC
>JACEEZ010001277.1:167234-202366 GCA_016584305.1 Chionoecetes opilio
AAAATTTCACTTCCCGGGTATACCACCGGATCGGCCTTTAAGAGCTGCATCTTTATGTTCCCTATACCATTCTGTCCTTACGTTTATGGTTACTCTGATATTAAAAATTAAAATGTGATTTCCGAAAAAAAATCCTGGACTGCAGCAGACGCCTGCAGATTTTGGCGGAAATAAAATCTCCCTATTTGGATGAAACTCGGTTATAGGGGCTTCTACTCATGACGATCACGAATCTGGCCTTTGTTTGCGGATATTCGATCCTTAAAGCTATTTCTTCAATCTGTTTGCTTATTTACGCTCTATAAATGCATACAAACATTACTCCTTCTCCACTAATATTCATCATTGGGAAAATTACACAGAATAACAAGTATTCACTGCGTCATTATACACAATTATTACTGAGATCCATTTCAACGTATATAATGTTAATAACAAAATATCTTTTTTTCTGGCTGCAAAATTCCTCAAAATTTTGGCCCTCATTTGGTTTTTGGCATTTTCCGACAAAAAACTATTGATCTAAACAGAAATAAGACATAAATACTTTTTGTCCGGTTTGAAGAGATCTCTGCAATGGCATAGTCCGTTTAGGTCCTAACATGTCACATTCTCGAAATATATCGTTTTGTTTAGTTTTTTAGAAAACATTGATTTGTGCCTTCATTTATGGATGAATTTCAATTCCGCGTTATCATCAAATCGGCCTTTAAGAGCTGCATCTTTTATGTTTTATACAATTTTGTCCGTTACGTTTATGGTTACTGTGATATTAATGAAATGTGATTTCCGAAAAAAATCCTGGCCGATCGATAGCTTGCAGATTTTGGGCGGAAATAAATATCTCCCTATTTGGATGAAACTCGGTTTATTAGGGGCTGCTACTAATGGCATCACGAATCTGGCCTTTGTTTGCCGATATTCGAGTCTTAAACACTATTTTCTTCCATCATTTTGTATTTGTACGATTGGCTGGTGTCCCGCCCCGTCCTCAGGAGGAAGCGGTTCGCATGCTGGACCGAGCTTTGGCGGTGACGTGGAGATGGGGTTTCCTAGTCAACAAGGGAAAGTCCGTCCTTACCCCCTCTCCCCGCATTACTTGGCTGGGCATGCAATGGGACTCCCGTTCGGCTGCGGTCCGCATCTCGGGGGAAAATGCCGGCCAAGCTTCATCAACGCCTCTTCCGGGCCTCGGTGTCCCGTTTTTTTGTCAAGGAGGCATTGGGAGTCCCTTCTCGGCTCGCTCAACTTCGCCGCAGAGGTCACTCCCCTAGGCCGCCTTCGTCTCCGTCCGCCTTGTCCGGTGGGTGAACACAGCCGTTTCCGGTGCGACCCCCCGCGACTTGCTCCGGCCCGTCCCTCCCCTGGCCCTCACACTACTGGACGAGTGGTTTGGTGGGGGGTGGTTTTCTCCGCGTGGACCGGGTGGCTGCCTCCGCCCCCTACGGTCTTCGTGATGTCGGATGCGTCGGACGTCCGGGTGGGGCTACCAATCCTCCGACGGCCGGCAGGGTTTTCGGCGGGTGGTCCGGGGTGGAGCGCAGACTCCCACATCAACGTCAAGGAGCTGCTGGTTCCTCTTCTCTTCCTCCGATCGAACCCGAGCCCGAACCCGATCGAGATCATTTTTATGTATATATGTAAATAAAATAAATCAACTTTTTTGAACTGCAAAAAATCCTATAAATTTTGGCCTCAGTTGGTTTTTGGCCTTTTCCGACTAAACTATTGATCTCAACTGAAAAAAAGACACATATACTTTTTGTCCGGTTCGAAGAGATCTATGCAATGGCATAGTCCGTTTAGTCCTAACATGTCACATTCTCGAAATATATCGGTTTTTTAAGTTTTTAAAAAACATTGATATGTGCCTTCTTTATGCATAAATTTCACTTCCAGCGTATACCACCGGATCGGCCTTTAGAGCTGCATCTTGTATGTTCTATACCATTCTGTCCTACGTTTATGGTTACTCTGATATTATTAAAAGGATTTCCGAAAAAAACCTCCACCGGCCTGGGATTTTGGGGAAAAAAAAACCCCTTTTGGAAAAAACTGGGGGAAAAGGGGGCCCTCTCAGCCCGTCCGTCGGGCCCTTTTTTTTGCAAGACCTTAAAAGTTTTCTTCTCTTTTCTTATTACCCCAAAAACCCCCCCTCCTTCTTTTCTCCCAATATTTTGGGAAAATTAACAGAAAAATTTTCCTGCGAAAACCAAAATTTTTCGGGATTTTCCGAATAAAAAACAAAAATTTTTTTTGGGTTTAAAATTTTTGGGCCCTTTGGTTTTTGGCTTTTCCGTATTGGTCAAACAAAAATGCAAATTTTTTGGGGGGAAGGTTCTGCTGGTATCCTTTTCCAACCCACTTTCCAATAACGTTTTTTTTTTTTAAAAATTTTTGTTTTTTTTGGATGTTTTTAATTTCCTTTTTATTTAAAAGGTTTAAATCATTTTTTTTTTTTAAAATTTTAAAATTTTCCCTTTTTGGGTTCTTTAAAATAAAATTGTTTTCCCGAAAAAAAGGGATATATTTGGGTTTTGGGGCGGTAAAACCCCTATTTGGATAAATGGTTTGGGGGGCTACAAGGGCAATCCGAATTGGTTTGTTCCAACAAATTTTTTTCTTTTCTTCCTTTAAAAAAAGGGGGTTTTTTTTTTTAAAAAGGGGCCCCTTTTTTTTTTCCCCGGGCCGGGGACTTCGCAGCGGGCCCATTTGGCGGGAAAAATTTTTTATCGGGGGGAAAACCCTCCTTCCCCCTCCCCCGCTTTTTTGGGGGGAAGGGACCCCTTGGGTCCCTTTTGGGGAAAAAGGGCCAAGTTCATCCCCCTTTTCCCCCGGGTTCCTTTTTAAAAGTTTAGTTTCCCCCCTCAATTCCCAACACCCCTACCCCCTTTTTTTGTTTTTTTTGGTGAAACCCTTCCTGGCCCCCCCGGGTTGCCCCCCCCCTCCCCTGGTAAACACTATTTTGGGTTTTTTTGGGGGGGTTTTGCGGGGGGGGGGTTCCCCCCCCCCCCTCGTTTCGTTGTGGTTTACTGGGGGGGGGCTCCTTGACCCCTTTTGGGGTTCCCGGGGTAAAGGCGCCCCCATCCTAAAGTGGGTCCTTTTTTCCTGAACCCCCCCCAAAAGATCGGACAAGATTGAAATAAAAAAAACCTTTTTTGCGAAAAATCCAAAAATTTGGTATTTTTTTTGGGCCTTTTCCGCAAAATTGAAAAAAAAAAGAAAAATTTTTTTTCCCGGTTGGGTTTAAATGGTGCCCCGGGGGAAACTTCTTCAAAATTTTTTTTTTTTTTTAAAAAAATTGTGCCTTCAAGAAAATTTCCCCCCTTACCCCATCCCCCCTTTTGCTGATCTTTTGTTCTTCCTTCGTCCCCCCTTTTGGGGGTTTTTAAATTAAAAGTTTTCCAAAAAAAACCGGGGGCCTCCCCCGAGTTTTTGGGGAATTCCCCCTTTTTGGTAAAAGGAAAGGGGCTTTCCATGAGCACCGTTTTGTTTGCGTATTCGTTTAACACTTAATTTTTTGTTTTTAACGCTTTTGCTAAACCCCTTTTTCCCAAAAATTTTTTGGGAAAATTCAAAAAAGGGCCGGTTTCCCCCCCGGTTTTGTTTAGATCAAAACTTTTTTGGTCCAAAATTCCAAAAAAAGGCCCTTTTGGTTTTTTTTGACAAAACTAATCAAAAAAAAAATGCTTTTTTTTTTCCCTTTTAAAAGACCCCCAACATACCTTTGTTAAATGAAAATTTAAATATTTTTGGGTTATTTTTAAAACATTTTTGGGCCCCTTTTTTGGTAATTTTCCACCCCCTTTTTAAAAAGGTTTTAAATGTCTTTTAGTTTTATCTTTTTGGCTTACGTTTTGGTTCTGTATATTAATAAAATTTTTTTTAAAAAAATTCCACATTTGAATTTTTGGGGGAAATAAATTCCCCCTTTTAAAAACCCGGAAAAACCTGTTTGGAAACCAATTGGGGCCTTTTTTTTTTCCTTTTTTTTTTAAAAAAAAATTTAAAAACCCCAAATTTTTCCCAAAAATTTTTGTCATTTTGGTGCCCCCCTTGGGGAAGCTTTCCATGCTGAGGGCTTTGGCGGTAAACGGGGGGGGGGGTTTTTTTAAAAAGGGTCCCGTTTCCCCCTAACCCCAAAAAACCCCCCCCCCCCCATCTGGGGGAAAAAAAAATTTACCCCCCCTTCCCGGGTTTTCCCCCCGTTTTTTAAAAAAGGGGTTACCCCTTTCCCGCTAAAAATTTCCCCAATACCCCTAGGTTTCCCCTTTTGGGGGGGGAACACCTTGGTCCCCCCCCCGCATTCTGGCCCTCCCCCCCTCCCCCCAAATTTTGACAGGGGGGTTTGGGGGGGGGTTTTGCCCGGGTCTCCTCCCCCCTAGGGTTTTGATTACGTGGGTCTGGGGTAAAACCCCGGGGGGGTTTGGGCTGGTCCTGGGGGAACTTTTCAAACTTTAGGCTGGTTTTTTTTTTCCGCGAAACCCGCCCGTCAAATCTTTTTTTTTGGGAAAAAAAATAACCCTTTTTTTATAAAAAATTTAAAAATTTTGGCCTCATTGGTTTTGGCCTTTTCCGACAAAATAGATTCCTAAAAGCTTTTTTTTTTGGGTTTTTTTTTCCCCCCCGGGTTTTAGGAAAAATTCCAGGGGTTTTGTTTTTTTTTTTAAAAACAGAAAGTGCCTTCTTTTTAAAATTTAATTCCGGATCAGGGCCCTTTGGCTGCTCGTTGAACCATTTTTCCCACTTTTTGGCTCGTTTTTTTTTTCCCCAAAAAAATTGGCCCCGCCCCTAAAATTTTGGGGGGAAAAAAAAATCCCCTAGGGTGGGTTGGGGCTTTCTTGACACCGGGTTGGCCGTTTGCGGTTTCATCCTTCCCCCTTTTTTTTCAACTTTTTTTTTGTTTCTTTAAAAAAAACTTCCCCTTTCCCCCCAAATTTTCGGGGAAAAATTGGATCTTTTCCACTGGTTTTACCAATTTTTCGGTCATTTCCGTTTTTGAAAAAAAAATTCTTTTTCGGAAAAAATCCTAAAATTTTCCTCATTTTTTTTGGTTTTTCCCAAAAAATTTTTAAAAAAAAAGAAAAAATTTTTTTTTCCCTTTTTCCTGCAAGGGCTATCCTTTTTCCTATTTTTTTGTTTCGTTTTTTTTTTTTAAAAACATTTTTTTTTCCCTTTTTGGGTTTTCAAGGTTTTTTCATAAAGGGGCCTTTTAAAAAGGGCTCTTTTTTTTTTTTTTAAAATTTTTTTTACTTTATGGTTTTAATTTAAATTTAAAATTTTTTTCCCGAAAAAAACCGGCCCGGGTTTGCAATTTTTAAATAAATTTCCCTTTTGGGAAAATTTTTTGGGGTCTACAAGGGGTCCGAACCCTTTTGTTTCCCGAAGAGCTAAAGTTTTTTCCCCAATTTAAAATTTGGGGGGCCCCGCCCCCTGGGGGAAACGCCCCGGGGGGGGCCCTTTGGGGGGGACAGTTTTCCCCTTAAAGGGGGCCCCTTTCCCCTAAATTTTTTCTCTCAATACTCCCTTCCTGGGGGAAACCGGGGAAAAAGGGGGCCCGTTCAAAATTTTCGGTTCTTCCTTTTTTGTAAAATTATTTTTTCTGGGAAAATTCCCCAGATACCCCCTAGGGCCTTTTCCGCCCCTTGTCCTGTAAAAAAGCCGTTCCTCCCCCCGGGGGCCCGTCCCCCCCCGGGCCCTAATCTACAGTTTTGGGGGGGTTTTTTTTTTTTTCCCCCCCCCCCTTTTTTTGGGTTTATCGTCAGGGGGTTTTGGGGCTCCAATCCTAGCCCATTTTTGGGGTTTTGGGGGGGAAAATCAAGAAGGGACCCCCCTTTTCTCCTTTTTTTCCCTTCAAAAAGGCCCGAAATCAAATTTTTTTTTTAAATGAAATTAAATAATTTTTTGATGCAAAAATCCTTTTTTTTTTGGTTTTTTTTTTTTCCAAAAAACTTTGATTACTTGGCCCTTTTTCCCGGTGGAAGGAATTTGAAATGCTGCCCCTTTAGCCCTTGCCCCCGAAAATTGGTTTTTTAATTTTTAAAAAAACAAAGGCTTTTTTAGAAAAAAATTCTTCCGGATACCCCGTCGGTTTTGGCGCATTTTGGATCCACTGCCCTTTTTTAGGTTTTCCTTTTTTATTTCCAAAAAAAGGATGGAGCCCCCTTTTTGGGCCCCAAAAAAAAATTCCCCCCTAGGATCTGTTTTTTTCCCTTTGGGGGAAAAAACGGCCTTTGTTCGGTAGACCAAACTTTTTTTCTCTGTTTTTTACGTTTTTAAATTTTTCCCCTTTCTCCCAAAATTTTTTGGGTTCCCGTTTTTTCCCGGGGTCAATCCTTTTCTATTTTTCAACGTTTTGTAAAAATTTTTTTTTGGGGTGAAAAACCCCAAAAATTTTTTTGGCCTTTTTGGTTTTTTTTTCCCAAAAAAAAGAAAACAAATGAAAATATTTTTTTTGGTTTGAAAATTTAAACCCTTTTTTTCCAAAACTTCATTTTCAAATTTGTTTTTTGTTTTAAAAAAATTTTTCCTTTTAAATAATTTTCCGCGAATCATAAATGGCCCTTTGGTACTTTTTTTATAAATTTTTTTTAAATTTTATGGTTCTTTTTTTAAAAAATTGATTTCCAAAAAATTCCATATTTTCTTTGGGGGGGCGAATAAACCCCTTTTATGAAATTTCTTTGGGGCTTACTAATGGCTACGTTTTGTTTGTTTAATTGGTCAAAAAATTTTTTCCTGGGAGGGTCGATTGGGGGTTCCCCCCGTTGGAGAAACTTTTTGCTCTACCGATTTGGGGGGACGGGGGGGGGTTTTAGGGGGGGGAAATCGCCCTTACCCCCTCCCCGTTTTTTTTGGGGTAAGGGGCCCCTTTCCCCTCCTGGGGGAAAACCCCGGGTTTTTAAGCCTCCCGGGTTTTTGCCCTTTTTTTAAGGGGGCGGGGGTTTTTTTTAATTTTTTCCCCGGGAAAAACCCCCTACCCTTGCTCCTCGTTGGGTTCACACCTTGGTCACCCCCCGACCCCCCCGGGCCCCTTGGGGCCCCTACTAGGGGGGGGGGGGGGGGGGGGTTTTCCCCCCCGGTACCGGGGGGCCCCTCCCCCCAGTTTGGTTCTGGTGGATGGGGGGGTTAAACCCCACGGCCAGGGTTTCCGGGGGGTCTACCAGTCCCAAAAAAGGGGGCGGGGTTTTTTTTTTTCCGAAAAACCCGGCCCCCCCAGATTTTTTGAAAAAAATTTTAAATAAATTTTTTGCAAAAAAAAATTTATAAATTTTGGCCTTTGTTTTTGGGTTTTTTCCCGCCTAAACATTTCTCAATAAAAAAAAATATTTTTTGTCCGGCCCCCGGGACTTCAAGGAACCGTTTCTACAGCCCTTTCGTATACGGTTTTTTTTTTTAAAAAACAGAATTCCTTTTTACTTTTCCCCCCCCCGGGGCCTTTAAGGCTGCATTTTTTTCCTTCGCCCCATTTTTGGATTGAATTAATTAAAAGGTTTCCTCCGGTTGCAGAGCTGAGTTTTGGGCGGAAAAAAAAATTCCCCGGGATAAACCGGTTTTTTTCCTTGGGGGGCACAAACCCGGTTTTTCCCCCCCCCCTTTTTTTTCCTGTTTCTTTTCCTTTAAAATGCATTTTTCTTTCTCCTTTTTAAGGGAAATTCCGAATAACGCCTCGTCTTAAAAATTTTTAAATTTTTTTTTTTTTTAAAAAAAAAATTTTTTTTCGGTAAAAAAATTCCCCAAATTTTCCCTTTGGTTTTTCTTTTCCCCAAAACCCAACAAACAAAAATGAATAATTTTTTGTTTTGAAAACCCAAAAGGGGTTTTTAAAAAAAAAAACCCCCCCCCTTTTCTTTTTTTTTTTTTAAAAAAGGGGGGTTTTTTGGAAATTTAATTCCGGTATCCTGCCTTTAAAGGATCTTTTTTTTTTATCTTTTTGTCTTTTTTTGGGTTTATGGTTTTTTTTTAAAAATTTTTTTTAAAAAAATCCTGGGATGGTTTTCGTTTTTGGCGGTAAATATCTTCTTTTGGGGAAAATTTTTTTTTTTGGGGGGTTTTTATCGATAAATTCCTTTGTTTCCAAAATTTCATTTTAAAAGACCCCTCAGGTTTGGTTGGCGGGTTCCCCCCTTGGAAAAAGGTTAGGGGCCACTTTGGGGGTAGGGGGGAATGGGGTTTTTTGGGGAAACCCGTCCTTCCCCCCTCTCCCCCATTTTGGCTCTAAATACCCCTTTTCCCCCCCATCTAAAAATCCCAAAACATAAAGTTTCCCCGGGGCCCCCGGTTCCCCCTTTTTTTAAGGGGAATTGGGGTTTTTTTTAACCCCCGGGGGTCATCCCCCCCTTGCCCCTGTTTTGGGGTTTTAAACAACTTTGGTCCCCCCCCCGGAGCTCCCCTTCCCCGGTAAATACGGGAAAGGGGTTGGTTGTTTTTTAAAACTTTTGGTGTTACTTTTATGTCTCTATGGGGGGGGTTTCCAACCTCCACCCCGGGTTTGGGGGGGGGGGGGAAGGGCCCCACATGGTCAAGGGTGCGGTTCCTCTTTTTTCCAAAAAACCCCCCCCCAAATTTTTTTTTAAAAAAAAAAAAAAACCCTTTTTTTTGATAAAAAACCCTTTTTTGGCCTGTTTTTTTGGGTTTTTTCCGCTCTTTGTTCCAATAAAAAGCAAATATTTTTTCTTGAAAATTTTAAAAAGGGTTTTTGCCCCCGAAAAGGGGTTAATGGTTTTTTTTTTTTAAAAAAGAAGGGGTTTTTTTTAGAAAATTTTTCCTTTCCCCCTTCCACCGGGATCCCTTTGGTGAAATTTGATGTTCATCCGCCCCTTTTTTTTGGATCAAATTTTAAAAAAAAGGGGTTTGGGAAAAAATTGGGACCCCAGACCCCCTTTTGGGGGAAAAAAAATCCCCCAGGGAAAATGGTTTTGGGTTCCCCCTTGCGTGAACGGGTTTTTTTGCAAAACCCTTTAAAAGCTTTTCCCCGGGTTTTATTACGTTATTTGAAAAAATTCCCCCCCTTTCCCCTTTTTCCCCCAGGTTCCGATTCGTTTTCCGCGTCTTTAAAAAATTTTTCTGGATCCAAATTTTTTTTTTTTTTTTTTTGGCGCAAAATTCCTAAAAATTTTATTTTGGTTTTTCCTTTTCCAAAAAAAACAGCCCAACAAAAATGGAAAAAATTTTTTTTTCCCTTTAAAATTTTTTAAAATTTTAAAAAATTTTTTCCCCCTTTTTTTTTTTTTTTTTTTTTTTTTTTTTAAAAAATTTTTAAAATTTTTGCCTTTTTTTTTGGATAATTTATTCCCGAATAAAAATGGGGTTTAAAGTTTTTTTTTTAACATTTTGTCTTTTTTAGGGTTATTTTTTTTAAAAGGTCCAAAAACCTGCCCCTTTTCTTTTTTTGCCCAAAAAAATACCTTTTTTATAAATTTTAAAATGGAAAGGGGGGGATTTGGGGTTTTTTTTTATTTTAAGGCCCCCCCCGGGGGTTTTTTTGGGGGAAACATTTTTTTCAATTTTTTTTAAAGCCCCCCCCCCCGGGGGGTTTTAAAGAGTTTTTTAAAAAAAAAGTTTTTTTAAATTTGTTTTTTTTTTAAAGATTTTTTTGGTTTTTTTTTTTTTCCCCAAAAAAAAAATTTTTTTTCCCCCCAAAAGGGGGAAAGGGGGCCCCCCCGGGGGGTTTTTGGGGTTTTTCCCCCTTACCCCCTTTTTACCCCTTTCAAAATTTTTTTTTTTCCCCCCCTTTTTTTTTTTTAAAAACCGGAAAAAAAAGGGGGAAAAATTTTTTTTTGGGGGGAAAGGGGAAATGGGGTTTTAAAGGGGCTTTAGGGGGGAAAAAAGGCCGGGGAGGGGCCCCCAAAGGGCGGGGTTCCCCCCCCCAAGGGGAAACCGGGGGGTTAGANTTTCACTCAATTCCCTCTTCTAAATACCCCCCAATGTTACCCCTCATGAAAGACTTTTTAATTATACTCGTCGTTCGTCCGCAGGAGCTACAGTCCCATCTTGGTTGTGTAACCCTGGTCTGGTGCTACTGAAGCGTCATGTTCGAGCGAACAAAACTGATCCCTTAGTAGATGAAGTGGAACTCCTACAAGCGAACCCTCACTACGCTCATATTCGGTATCCAGATGGCAGGGAGGATACTGTATCTACTCGGCATTTGACCCCAGCTGGTAGTGAGCTCCCAGCCCAGACTCCGGACACTACAAATGCAGCTCCTGGTTCGAGTTCTCCTGAAGCAGTTACTGTGAGAGCTGATGATTCTGGTTCTGAGGCTTCAAATCCTCCTCAACAACCTGAGGCTGATGAGGGTGTGCCGGTTCTAAGGAGATCCGAGCGTATCAGGCGTCCTCCTACTCGTTTTGAGGCATCGTATGTACACGTTTTTGTGGAAGGGGGAGAATGTAATAGTTAGTTGATGATAACTATGTGATTGGCCTACTGTCATATACTAAGGTAACTATTTGATGGGTTGTGGTAGTTCGTCATTTACGTAGATTTGGCACCACCGCGTAGTAGTCAAGGTGGTAAAGGAGCTAGCAGGTGTGGATCAGTCCTACAGAAGCAAGCAACCAAGCCAGGTGGGTATTCCTCCAATATACTGTGAATGTATATTACTTGTGTATAAGTGTTTATCTTGTGTGTTAAATTTCCACTCTGATACTGAAAATATTGTTACAGGAATGCACAAGAGTTTTGTGTCAAGTAAAGCCTACAAAGAGGTCAAGATGTGTTTTGTTATTCCACATCACTCCCCTAGGCCGCCTTCGTCTCCGTCGCCTTGTCCGGGTGGTGAACACAGCACGTTCCGGTGCGACCCCGCGACTTGCTCCGGCCCGTCCCTCCCCTGGCCCTCACACTACTGGACAAGTGGTTGGTGGAGGGCGGTTTCTCCGCGTGGACCGGGTGGCTGCCTCCGCCCCCTACGGTCTTCGTGATGTCGGATGCGTCGGACGTCGGGTGGGGCTACCAATCCTCCGACGGCCGGCAGGGTTTCGGCGGGTGGTCCGGGGTGGAGCGCAGACTCCACATCAACATCAAGGAGCTGCTGGTTCCTCTTCTCTTCCTCCGATCGAACCCGATCCCAGAGGGGACGGCTCTCTGCTTCGAGATGGACAACATGGTCGCGGTCCACTGTCTCGCCCGCCAAGGGACATCCAAATCTGCCCTTCTGTTGTCCCTTTCGGAGCAGATCTTCGGCCTGGCGGCCCGTTTCCACCTTCATCCGTCTGCCAGGTTCCTGCCGGGAGTGGAGAATGGTGGGGGCCCCCCCCCCCCCGTTCCGGGGCCCTCGTGGGTGGGTGGCAGTTCCCCGGAGCGTTTTGCGGCTCGGGTCGGCGGTGGGGCACCCCGGGGAGTGGCCCTCTTGCGCCCCCCCGCTTGCCCAACTACGGGCCCTTTTTGACGGGGGGGGACCGGACAAACCTGCGGGAAAGGCCCCCGGCCCCTAACGGAAGACTGGAACAGGTGGCCCCCATGTTTTCCTGTTTCCCCCCCCCCCGCACCAGGGGGCCCCCCTGAAGGTATGCAAAAAACTGCGTTCCTACAGGGGAAAGGGTGCCCAGTGGTTTCCTCTCGGGCCGGGCAACCGGGGTTCCCCGAACTGAAGGCCTGGTGTCCCCCCCCGGGGCCTCGGGGGCCCCTCGCTTTTTGAGGAGCCCCCGGGCCAGGCTTTTTTCCCCCCTTGAAGCTACACGCCTGGAGTTTTCTCCGACCTCTCTCCTGGACGGTTCGGAGCGGTAAGGGGGAGGACATTTTGGGGGTTTTTCGCCCCCGCTTACGAGAAAATACAGTCTCACGGAAGGCCCTTTCAGTCGTTCCCAAACTAAAGGGGCCCTCCCGACGTCTTGAATCGGTTGTCCGGGTTTTCCTTCCCCTTCCGGCCCAGCCCCGGGGGGAGGTCCTCGACTCTTTTCCAACCCACCTGGCGGGCCCTGGCTGCCCCCCTCAAATAGGTTTGGGGTTTTTGGTCCTGGACCGGCTTTTCTGTGACCGTTGAAGGGGGGGTTTTTTCCCCCCAAAACCCCCCCTCCCCGTCGTCCGGGCCCCCTTCGGGTCCCTTTAAAAAAAGGTTTTCTCCGGTTCCGCGGGCGACCATTTTGGGTCAGACGCTGCCGGCCCTCGCCTCTTTAGAAGGCCGTTCCTGGTGGCCCTGGCTACGGGGTTGGGTTCTAGCTGAGGGCGTAACCCGTTTCCCCCAGACCTTCTCGGGGGGACGGTCCGTGTCCGCTCCCCCCCTTCCCCCCAAGGGGCTGGGTAAAAGAACAAAAGGGCAGGACCACCGTCTCCAACCGGTCGTCGTTCCGGTTGGTTGCTGGGGACGCCGCACACCCCTTGTCCCGGGTTTCGGCGCCCCGATGTTACCTGGATGTTTCCCGACCCGGGGGCGGTGACCTGCATTTCCCTTTTCCCGCATCCTGTCACTGGTCGTCCCCTCACCCCCAGGGGTTTTCCCGGCCGTTCCGGGGCGTCTCGAGTCGGCGGTCCGGGTCCCGCCCCTCGCCCCCATGAGTCCGGGGTGTTGCGCTCTCTGGTCTTCCTCCGCACCCTTTTCCTTGGAGAGGGTAAGGGGAAGGGGGACAGGGAGTACCCCCCTCTGCTTCGTGGCTCGTTACCTGTCCCGTCCGTCGTGGATTCCCCGTGGGCCCGGGACTCCCTCCGGGCCGGAGGGGCTGGGGGGGGACCCCCCTTTTGAGTCTCCGCTTGATTTGGTGAGTATATAGGGGTATCGTTTTTTCTTGTGCGGGTTGCTTTTTGTCTCCCGCGGGGGTCGGGGGCTTCTTGCCCTTTAAAGTGGCAGGTAGCTTAGTGCATAGCTCTAAGGGGACCTAAAATGAGGCTTTGAATATGAAAAGCCTTTTTTTTGGGTCCCGGGAAGGTTTAGTGCACCCCCTTCGGCCTCCCCCCCTTTCCCTTCCCCACCAAGTTTTTCACCCCCTCTCCCCGGGGATTTTTATTTGGGGGGTTATGATAGCCCGGGCCCGGCTGGGGGGCCCCGGCCTCAGCAGGGTTGGGCCCGGTGTTGCCAGACGTGTGTTTTTTTTTTCTTTTAGATTGAGGTAGCCGGCACCTAACCCGATGTGGGTATAGGTTTCCCGTATACCCCGGGTTTTTCCCGGGTGGCGGGCTTTTCCATCCTAAAACTTAGGACTGTCTGGGCAGGGGGCCCAAAAAAAAGGCCCCTTTTCATACTTAAAGCCGTCAAAAATCTATATAAAAAAAGCGAAAGTGTGTGTGTGGTGTGTCTGTGTGTGTGTGTGGTGTGGATAGGTGCCCCCCCCCGTGGGGGAATCCATATATACCACATTTTTGGAAAAAGGTTGACAGGGAAGGTTTTTTAAGCCAAATTTTGAGTGATCACACTTTTTTTTCTTTTTTTTTGCAGCCCATTAGGAAATTGAAAAAAAAATGGGTTTGGAGAATTGAGGAAACCCTTTATTAGGGTGTGGGTAAGGGGAGGGGAAAAGATGGGGGGTGATGGGTAATGGGTGAGGGAAGGGTTTGTGATGGTAATGGGTGAGGAAGGGGGGGGGTGTGGGTAAAGGGGGGTGAATGGGGGGGGGTGTGGGGAAGGGTGGGAATGGGTTGGGGGTTTATGTGATGGGTTGGCGTTAATAAAAAATTTTTACATCCATATTTTAGGAAAGTTTTGAAGTGGCTGTCTGGAGAGTCGTGTTTGGGGGCCGAAGGCCCACCAAACCCAGGGGGTAGGCCCAAGGCCCACCCAAAGCCCCCCGCAGGAGCTAGCCAAAAAGTCCCCTAGGGGGCTTGCGGCTAGTATATAATAAAATATATAATATATATATATAATATAATATAATATATATAAATATATATATTTTAAAAATATATATATATATATAATTTTAAAATTATATATAATTTATATATATATATATATTTTATTTATATATATATAATATATTTAATTAGGATAAAATAAAAAAATATTAGGAAATATTAATATTTTTTTTTTTTTTTCCCTTTTTTTTTCTTTTTTTTTTTTTTTTTTTCTTTTTTTTTTTTTTTTTTTTTTTTTTCTTTCTTTTTTTTTTTTTTTTTTTTTTTTTTTTTTTTTTTTTCTTTTTTTTCCCCCCTCCTTCCCTTCTTTTTCCCCCTTTCCTCCTTTCCTCCTTTCTCCTTTTCCTCCCTTTCCTCCCTTTCCTTCCTTTTTCCTCCCTTTCTCTTCCTCCTCCTCCTTCCTCCCCCTCCTTCCTTCCTCCTTCCTCCTCCTTCCCTCTTTTTCCTTCCCTTCTTCCTCTTCCTTCTTTCCTTCCTTCTTCCTTCCTCCTTCCCCTCTTCCTCTTTCCTCCCTTCCTCTCTCTTCCCCCTTCTTTTTTTCTTCCTTTCTTTTTTCTTTCCTTTTCCCTCTTTTTCCCCCCCTCTCCCTTCTTCCTTTTTTCCCTCTATTTCCCCTCCCCCTTCTTCTCTCTCTCTCCTCTCTCTCCTCTCTCTCCTCTCCTCTCTCTCTCTTCTCTTCTCTTCTCTCTTCTCTCTCTCCTTTTCTCTCCCCTTTTCCTCCCTCTCTCCTCTCTTCTCTCCTCCTCTCTCCTCTTCCCCTTTTTCTCCTCTCTCTCTCTCTCTCTCTCTCTCTCCTCCCTCTCTCTCTCTTCCCTCTCTCTCTCTCTCTCTCTCTCTTCCTTCTCTCTCTCTCTCTCTCTCTCCTTCTCTCTCTCTCTCATCCTTCTCCCCTCTTCCCTCTCTCTCTCCTTTCCTTCCTTTTTCCTCCTTTTCTCTCTCTCTCTCCCTCCCTCTCTCTCTCTCTCTCCTCTCTCTCTCTCTCTCTCTCTCTCTCTCCCCTTCTCTCTCCCTCTTCTCTCTTCTCTCTCTTCTCTCTCTCCCTCTCTCCTCTCTCTCTCTCTCCTCTCTCTTCTCTCTCTCTCTCCTTTTCTCTCTCCTCCTCTCTCTCTTCTCTCTCCTTTTCTCTCTCTTCCCTCTCTCCTCTCCTCTCTTCTTCCTCTCTCTCTCTCTCTCTCTTCTCTCTTCTCTCTCCTCTCTCTCCTCTCTCCCCTCTTCTCTCTCTCTCTCTCTCCCTTCTCCTCTCTCTCTCCCTCCTCTCTCTTTTTCCCCCCCTCTCTCTTCTCTCTTCCCCCTCTTCAAACCTCGGGAAATTCCTCCCCCCCCCAAATCGTGTCGTAGTCAAACTTATTTACCCTTATTCACCGTTCGTTACGATAAAGGGAAAAAAAGAGGTTTTTTTTTAAATTTTAAAATGCCCATTTTTTTTAAAAACNTCGCCCCATCGGGTTGTATCTGTAAAGACAATCCGGCGTGGAGGGGCCAAGGGGGCACCCACAAGGCTCGTGGCTGGGCAAGTTGATGTTTCTGCGAGAGCTGCTTGGTATGGAAGGAGCCTGCATGGAACTCGCGCGTGGTGACCCCGGGAGTGGCGTCGTAGGGTGGGCGAGGCGACGCGCCCCCCGGCGTATGCCCCCAATGATTGATTGATTGATTGTGTCCTCCGATGCACTTGCAATCGAAGGTAGAGTTAATGGACAGTATGTGGGTGTTCTTAGGCCACTCGACGGTGCAGAAAGATCTTCTACCACACGTGGCGACGTGACGCCTCTGATGGTGACCACCTCGTGACCCTAGCCTCGGGCCTTCATGCTAAGTCTGGCCACTGTGACTGATAACAGGGATAACAGGTCGCAGGAGTGCAGCGATCCATATTCGTATAGTACGTCGCCACAGCCCCCAGCGGATGCCATGTTCTATTTCTCTCAGATTCTTTCCCTCCCGATTGATATAATAGTAATGATGATGATATAATAATAATAAAATAATAATTTCATTTCGCCCGAAGGCATGCACAGCCCAAAAAAAAACACAAACACACATATTATACATACACAGTGAAAAAAAAAGAGGAAATAAACTTTAGTACTATTTAAAATACAGATGCATACATATAGAGAGGAAAAAAGAAAAGAAATAACTTTAGTACTATTAAAAATTTAAATACAGATAATATACATACATTGTTACCCTTCTTAGTATGGTTATTTTACGGGTAACGGGTTCCTCCATGTTGATACTGGTTGACTAACTGTAATGGTGATTGCCGATGATGCCCTCATGACGGCTGGTAACTTGCTTCGTTGCCCAGAGGTACACATCAAATAAAGTGGTATGTATGGGCTAAACGTGGTCGAGCGGTTCTTACGTAATTTATAAGTATTCTTTAGTGCCAAGGATTCGAGTAAGACAATATTCTACAAACGATATATATTATATATAAATGTACACTTGTGAAGGTTTATACAATAATAATGTCACGCAGTTCGTTAAGTAACGGCCATGAAACTAATGTCTAGGAGACAGAGCCGGGAACAGTTAATGACGTGACAAGGTACTCCACACCCCCAGGTGTGGGGTACACACAGACACCCAGGAAGGTGTGTCGTGGAGTAGGAGCGCAAGGCTAACGCGTCTCCTGTAGCTCTCCGTGTTCTGTCCCCTCTCCGGCCAGTTGCAGCATATAAGGAAAGGAGGCCGGAACTGACAGGTTCCAGTGGAATGTCTCTCAGGCCTGTTGCACTCTCGTCAGCGTCATCATCCTTGGGCAGAGCGCTGAGATGATACACACACGCTTGTGTGTGTAGTCTGGAACCAGGGCGAGGTGTCTACTGTGTTGCATCAAGACGCCAGGTTGATTGTCCACGTCATCCTTATGGGCCATGGCGTGATACTTCGTCAACATAACCTCATCAAAGGTGTCAGCACTCAGCATCCGGTAGGCGCCAGTACAAGACACACACACACTCAACATACTGTATTAGTATCGATTAACACATACATATAATATAACCAGTACGCTAATATCACTCTCCCCTTATAACAATGCGTCCTCGCATTGTATAAAGACATGTTACCTAACTGGTGTTACATCGTTGTGTATCTATACCGATTCTCAGTGTGCCAATCCTTACAAGTACCTATACAAGGTGAGAGTTTACATGACAACATAGCAAAGAGGAATCCCACCAAATGTTTGGTATAACAGGAGTAATGATATAAGGACAGTGCACTTAAGGTCATCAATAAACTGGTAAAATACTTTACAACAGAATCTAAACATGAGTTATTAGAATAAAATGAACTCAAAGTCTGTTAGCAATGTGTTATATCCCTGCAAATATTAAGAAGTGCGTTTTGCCAAAACTCTACCGCGTAGTCACTTAATAACACGAAGTGTGGAGTGAAGATAAAACACAGCAGGGGCCTTGAGAACGTGAGTAATAGCACTGGCAGTATTTATTTATTATTTATATTTAAGAGCTGCTTCTTTAAACTTAAGGAGTAGATACGGCTTGTAATACTAATAAAATCTGACTCCGGGTCGGTACTAAAAAGGATCACAACATTAAGATATGCATATGTATTATTTGCATACCACCTTAAAGTGATAGGAACTGATTCAGCTCAAATAGTATTATAACTCAATCAAAATGTTGTGCTGGGAGTGCCACATGGCAGTAACTTACCTTGACATTGGCATTTGCTGCTTTTAAAGAGTTTATTAATTTTATTTATTTTATTTTATTTTGTTATTTATGAACCATTATTTTACGGAGTACGGCATCTCAGCTAATAAAAATCTGACTCCGGGTCTGTATATATAAATTTTCACGTTAAGATATGCATGTATATTAGATTCATGGCATATCAGAGAGTAATGTATTTATTTAATCATTCTCTAAGAAGTGATAAGAGCTGCCTTCAGCTAGAATAGTATTCTAAACCATAAAATGTGCATAAGGAGTGCCAATGGCAGTAATTAACCTCTTTTGACACGAGTGCCTGTAGCACTTGGCTGCTAAATTATAGTTTTTGTTTATAATATCCGTACATAGACAAAAATATATTTCCTGGCAGATAAATTTGGCGTATAGCACTAGTTGCCTGAGGAAGAGTCTTAGCAGGGGCAAAAAAATAACTACCTGCAACGGATGTGTTAGAATTAGACTTCGAGTTAGTAGAGGAGATTATCTGAGGACTTCTGAGGTGCAGTAAGGTTATTTTATGTTACAAACGGAGGTACTCGGAGGTGATTACATTCATCCCTCAATTCAAGAGTTAATTCCTCAAACACAAGGTTAACTTCCCTGTACTGTCATTTCCCTGTACTGTCATGACGGAGAGAGGTACTGTCGTACCTCTCTCCGTCGGACGGTCTCGGACGCGGTAGCGGAGGACATGTTGGCGGCACTTCGCCCGTCCTCTACGAGACAATATCAGTCTCACTGGGAGGCCTTTCAGTCGTTCCTCAAACTCAAGGGCCTCCGCGACGTCTCTGAATCGGTTGTTCTGATTTCCTCTCCTTCCTGGCCCACGACCGTGGGAGGTCCTCCGCTACTCTCTCCATTCACCTGGCGGCTCTGGCTGACCCTCAAATACGGTTGGGGTTTGGTCCTGGACCGGCGTTCTGTGACCCTGTTGAAGAGGGGTTTGTTCGAACAAAACCCCCCTCCCCGTCTTCCTGGCCCCTTCTGGTCCCTGGAGAAGGTTCTCCGGTTCCTGCAGGCGACCAGTTTTGGTCAGACCTGCCGGACCTCGCTCCTTCAGAAGGCCTTGTTTCTGATGGCCCTGGCTACGGGGTTTCGGCTTCTCAGCTTGAGGGCGCTGACCCGTTTCCCCCAGTGACGACCTTCTCGCGGAAAGGCTCCGCTGTCTCGCTCCTCCCTCCTCGCCAAGGTGCTGGGTAAGAACGAGCGGCAGGACCACCGTCTCCAACCGGTCGTCGTTCCGGCTTGGTCTGCTGGGGACGCGCACACCCCTTGTGCCCGGTTTTCGGCGCTCCGGTGTTACCTGGATGCTTCCGAGCCCTGGGCGTTGTGACCTGCAGTTCCTGTTCCGCGATCCTGTCACTGGTCGTCCCCTCACCACCGGGGATTGCCGGCGCTCCGGGGCGTCATCGAGTCGGCAGATCCGGGTCACGCCCCTTGCGCCCATGACGTCCGGGTGTTGCTGCGTCTCTGGCCTTTCTCCGCACCCATTCCTTGGAGAGGGTACGGGAAGGGGGACAGTGGAGTACGGCCTCGTGCTTCGTGGATCGTTACCTGTCCCGCTCCGTCGTGGACTTCCCCTGCGCTGCCCTGGGACTCCCTCCGTCCGGAGGGCTGGGGTGGTGGACGCCGGGACTCCCATTGACGTCTCCGCTTGATTCTGGTGAGTATACTAGTGGTATCGTTTTGTTCTTGTGCAGTTGCTCTTTTGCCTCCACGCGGGGGTCGGGGGCTTCTTGCCCCGTCTCCAAGTGGTAGTTAGCTTGTGCACTAGCTCTAAGGGGACCTAAAATGACGGCTTTGAAGTATGAAAGCCTATTTTTGGGTCCCTGACAGAGCTAGTGCACGGCCTTCGGCCTCCCACCTTTCCTTCCCCACCAAGTTTTCAGCCCCTCTCCCCGGGATGCTTTATTGGGATGGTTATGATAGCTCCGGGCCGGCTGGCGGACCACCAGCCTCAGCAGGGTTGGCACGGCGTTGCCAGACGTGTGTTTCTTTTCTTTCAGATCTGAGTGTAGCCTGGTTACCTAACCAGATGTGGGTATAGGTTGCCTGTATACCAGGGTTTGCCCTGGGTGGCGATCTTTTCCTATCCTAATAGCTTAGTGCACTAGCTCTAAGGGGACCCAAAAATAGGCTTTTCATACTTCAAAGCCGTCAATATATCTATATTAATAAAAGCGAAAGTGTGTGTGTGTGTGTATGTCTGTGTGTGTGTGTGTGTGTGTGTGTGGTATAGGTGCCACCCCCCGTGGCGGAATCCCATCATATACCACATTTTTGGAACCAGGTTGACCAGGGGAAGGTTTTAAGCTCACTTACGAGATGATCCGATCACTTTTTTTTTTTCTTTTTTTAGCAGCCTATTAGCGATACTTGTGAAATAAAGTGGTTACGAGAATTGAGGAACCTTGATGTAGGGTGTGGGTAATGGGTGAGGGAATAGACTGGGGTTGTGGGTAATGGGTGCGTGAATGGGTGTGTGGGTTGAGGTAATGGGTGAGTGATGGGTGGGGGGGTGATGGGTTAATGGGTGAGTGAATTGGTTGGGGGTGATGGGTAATGGTGATTGAATGGGTTGGGGGTGATGTGAATGGGTCTTGGCGTTTCATACATACATTTCTTACTTCCATATTTCAGAAAAGTCTTAGAAGGGCTAATCTGGAGAGGTCCTGTGTTTGGTGGGCCATCGGCCCACCAACCACAGGTGGTGGGCCGAAGGCCCACCAATAGCCCTCCGCAGGCTAGCCAAAAAGTCCGCCCTGAGGGCGCTTTTGTCGGCTAGTATACTATATATATATATATATATATATATATATATATATATAACTCTAGATATATATATTATATATATACTATATATATATATATATGATCTATATATCTCTTTTAAGCCTGCCTGCCTGCACCTTCTTGATATGCGGTACCCGGACAGTTTTGCCTACGGACATGTGCCTACGGAACAATTTTGCCTACTGACAATTGCCTACCGGACAGTTTGCCTACGAATTTTGCCTACCGGACATTTTGCCATACCGGACAATTTGCCTACGGACAACTTTGCCTACGGACAATTTGCTAACTAACTATCCTACCCTACCTATCGACTAACATTAACCCAACCTAACCTACCTAACCCTAACCTAACCAACCTAACCAGGTAACGAAAATTTTCCTGTGAAACACTAAGGCAAGTGTCCGTAGGTACAAGGTTCCGTAGGCAAATTGTCCGGTATGCAAAATTGTCCGGTAGGCAAAACTGTCCGGTAGGCCAAAAACTTGTGCCGCGCAATTGTCCGTTAGCAACCTGTCCTTAGGCAACTGTCAGGCCAGGAGGGACTTGTTTATTTCATATCAAAAAAAAATCTTTATTAAATGTACAGGTGGTGTAAGAAACAACAGCTATAGAGTTTTGGGATGGGCGACCACATAAGTACATCCGCTTACTTCTTGTGTTTTTACACTACTATTTCGCCGCCTCGCCAGGTCCCTCCTCTCTCTCTCGTCGCTCTCTCTCCTTCTCTCCTCTCTTCTCTCTCGAGCTCTCATCTCTCCTCTCATCGTCTACCTCTCTCCCTCTCTCTGGTCGCGTCTCTCTCTCCCCTCTCTCTCTCTCTTCTCGTCTTCCTCTCTCTCTCCTGTCTCGTCTCCATCTCTCGTCTCTATCTCTCTCTCCTCTCTCTCTCTCCTACTCTCTCTCATCTCTCGCTCTCTCTCATCTCTCTCTCTCCTCTCCTCTCCTTCCTCTACTCTCTCTCTCTCTCTCTCTCTCTTTCATCTCTCTCTCTCTCTCTTCCTCTCTCTCCGTCCTCTCCTTCTCTCTCTCTCTCTCTCTCTCTCTCTCTCCTCTCCTCTCTCTCTACTCGCTCTCTGTCCCCGCTGCTTCAAACGCTGCAAGGGAACTTCCTCAATATACGTGTCTGTAGTGGCAATTATTTACATTATTCAGATCGTTTCGTTACGATAATGACAGAAGTTAGTTTTAATGCATTTTAACTCAAGTTTTTATTATGTTATAGAGTGGTTAAGGGTGCCGTTTTAAGGTCTTTTTGTAGATTATTAACCTTTTGTATTGTCTATCGTACGTCTGGCAGTGTAGTGCCATTGAGGGCTGCAAAATAATTTTCAAATAATATTCTATTCTAATTGATGATATATCCATGTTAAGCTACCTCATCTACATCTTATTCTTTATTAGGTGACCCACTGGGGTATTGATACATGTTGATAATATGTTGAAATTATTGAAATAAGGGAAAGATATGGTCCTGTCGCTCTGTTACTTATTCGGCTCTTGCTCGGTTAAATCATAATGTTATTTCTATAAAACACTGTACACATTGTCTCTAACTGATGAATTCTCCTGTAAACTCCTTCCTATTTTCTCATTTTATTTCTATTGTATCTCTGGGTGTTGCTGATTTGCTGGGAAATTTTGAAATAAACCTGCGTATGATATTTTCTATACTATTATAAATCTTCCTATACAATCTTAATAGTGTTCAACATGCTATATAGTGATGGTACCGTATTGAGATACGATGTATATTTTGTGTTAATATATTAACATGAAATTAATATTTTCCCCCCTTTCAATACGCACCAGCGGGTCTCCGGGGGATTTACCGTAAGTTGCCGCTGCTTAGCACCACTGGGATTAACACCTACATCATATCATTATATACCTGTTGTTTCAAAAATGTTGTACCACATTTATATATTAACATTTTTCAAAATTCTGTGACATTGAATTTTCATATGTAAATTTTCCCGTCTTGAAAATACACCAGCGGCCTTCGGAGGGCATGTTTGGAGGAAAATTTGCCAGCTGGCGGCCGCCGTTTATAATGCCTAAACGTTGGCCCGTCGGTGATGGTTAGCTGGATTCATTGCATCTTATGTGGAGAAATAAGCCCTATCGCTCCTTCTACTATTCTTCATATGAGTTAGTCTTTCTGTCTAGCTGTACATGTCATTAGCAGGTTCATTTGAGCGCCCTATAAAGGGGAGTATGCATACCAAAGTCATCACTGCCTGGTGTCATGGTCCACTCATCCCTGTCTATCAAATATTCCTTATAACTATACACCTTATTTTTCACAAGCACAGTGAAAGCCTACCACATCACTTGAGGAGGTACTGGTACATCTGCGCTAGTAGGGGTAACAGTTGGTGTACTAGTATAGTATGGAATGCAGTGGGGCGGCTGGTTGACAGCGGTATGTAGCAGAACGAGTCGTGGACGTCACACATGGCTCTCATCGTTTATGAGCGCATAAATCTTCCTGTACTTAAATTCTGTATCATCAAATACTGTACACATAGAAGAAATCATTCCTGCCCTATTATATGAGGCTTGAAAGATTTCCATTCTACCGTTAGCCTAAGTAGAATAAACGGTCCAATAACGAAAAATACGAACCCCATCCGCTAACACTGCGCCCACCATTACAACATTCAATTATGTAGTGTTTTTATATATTATTCCATATTTATATTATTCACTTTTATTTCAAAAAATATATACGAATAGAATGCAGAATTGATTGCGAATTGGATGTAGGAATTCAAACGATCCAACCTGCTACCCACTGATCAAACCCTCCTACACCTTATTTGGAAACAACTCCATAACAAGCTTGTGTCAATACGGAACAACATTTCCGTCACTGTCCTTTCTTTAACATCGAACTTGCGCCATAATCTCGATGAGGGTAGCCCGCCATAGCCTATGACGTGAACTAACCAGCGAGGTGAGGATGATATTGGCGTCCATGCACAGCAGGCTACTGTGGAGAAGGAGATGATGACCCTAGCGACTTCCACAGACGGAGGTTACTTGACGGCAGCCCTCGGCCCGCCTTGTCAAGATACACCGTGGAATGCCTGCGAAAGAGAAACATGGAGTTAGTTCCCTGTAGAAATGGTTAATGTAACTGTTGGTATCGATAAGAGAGGCAGTGACTTTGATACAGTAACCCTCAATAACCGAACCAATTGAGGGAAGGGTTGATCGCAATAACCGATAGTTCGGTTTATAGGATGACGGTTTGCCCTCCATCATAAAGCCGAACATAGTTCGGTTTTGAGGCGTCTTCGATCATACGTGTTCAAACAAGTTAAACTGTATGTACGGTACTGTAGAGTAAACATAACCTTGTACAAGTAGTCCAATGGAGTAGTCCACACACATGAGGACTGACTGTAAACTGAGGACTCACGTCTTCCTGCGGCCAACCCGTTCGGTCGGCTGACCAATCGCCGCATATACCGAGCCTGAGAGTTTCGATATATCAGAGGCTTCTTCGAAGGCAACACGGGCGTTCAGTTAACAAGTCCTTTATCTAGGATATACTGTAGTTAGTTTAGTGCACTCTGGTCTGTTGAATTAAATCATGTTTGTGTTTCACTTCCTAATCTAAAATCAGTTATCCGTAGATATCCTGTTACATGGTTATCCCCGGGATAGAAAACTTGTTTAGCATGTGACAGTCTGTGTGTCTATCGGCAGTGACTGTGTGATGGGTTAGTTTTATTTACTCTGGTCTGTTGTAATTCCATCCTGTTTTTTGTGTTTTTCTTGCCTAACCTAAGGTTTTCCCGTGTAAAGTACACGGTCACTGAGTGTTTGAGTTAACGTACCCATTGATTTGTGTCAGCCATACGCGTCAGCCACGCCCCACATTCGCCATCAGGAATAATGTGTCCGTGTCGTCGTGGTGAGGCCGCACCAGATCAGATGATGAATTACGCCTACATTGATTACTGGTCGGCCCATGGTGAGGATGGCGTGCGGCCCACCAACTTTGCCAGCGGCTGACGGTGTGGAGCAAAGGGGCGCCGCACACCCCGTAGCAGAGCATCACGTACCCAACTCTGTGCACGCCCAGCACGCACCACACATGCGCGCTGTCACCACAAACATGCGACTATAAACAATTATATATACTCACTCCTTGCACCATACAGTCCGCACCACGCATTCACGCACACACCACCTGTACTTTTCCTGTCCTGTCTTGGCCAAGACCGACAAGACCTGTTTCACTAACTAACCTGCACATTGACGTTTATGTAACCCAACTCTGACTTAAGAGGAGAAATCCCTTATAGGCCGAATTTTGTGAGCAAGCCGCCATAACGTCGGCTTGCAGGCATCTTGCAGTTTCTGTTTACTGAGGAGCCACTTTTCGTAAGCTGTGACGTTACAGAAGATCCGCCGGCTGTGCCGTTGTCCAGCGCATGCGCAGAACTCGGTGCATGTAATCAAAGTCAGACGAACGCGGTCTGTCATCTCGGACCAAAATATCACGCTCTAGGGTCGGTATGGATGGACCCGACCGTTATGGAAGATCCGTAGTACAGGTTTTTACATATTATGGATAAATTGAGTCTTATTAAAAGGACGCAATATATACTAGGTACAGAGACGAAGCTGTTCAACCTTTTAGATCAACATTTTGAAGTATTATGCATTTTAGGGCTATTTCAAATTATCCGGAGTGACAGATGACACATCTGATGCTACCTTAATTTCACACGAATTTGAGCCAGATGTGAGGTTACATTTTCTACCTATTGCTGGTGATACGGTAGCTATACATATACCCAATAATATAAATGTTCTTGACATCCTTTCTTACTACACGTACCTTATTCCTTACTACACGTAATCCTACACGTAAATTCCTTAAATTACTACACGTAGTAGTACATACATCTTTGCTGTCAAACCTAGGTAAGACTTTTCCAGTGAACTAAGTGTATTGAATAAGTCCATCTTACTTGAATTCCCCATTCTTCTCGCATTTCGGGCGTTATCTTGTAAGAATCCATCTTGCAAGCAGAGCTTCAGTACCAATATATCGCGTCGGGTCTGTTTGTTTACAAAACAAAGTTTCTGCGCATGCGCTGGACCAACCGCACGGCGATCTCCTGTAAACGGCCGCACCGCTTGCCCAGCTAGCGCAAGTTACCGCAAGCCGTGGCAAGCGAAGATCTGGGGTCGTCTTTCACGGCTTTAAGAACGTGACGTCAGAGAATAACATAACATGTCAGAGACGCACTTCGTTGATATCGTCGTGAGAAATAATGAGTACTTACAGTAACGGACGCAATTAACACATAGATGTCAATCCATAAGCTCGGACGTACCTTAAGACCACGAAAAAAAGAATATACAATGCCAATGACATGAGAACTTTTAAAACGAGTAAAATCATTTTTATGTCCTTATCACCTGGAACGCTAGTCTCTGTTACTTGTAGTAGTTTCTGTAGAATTTTGCTGATAATAGGGCACAAATAGCATAATTGTACATTTATAAGCACTGGCTTACTTTAGGACGCACATAACTGAAGCTACTTGGTTTGTACATTGAGGGAAACCGCAAGTCCTTTGAAATACTTTCCCGATCTTGTAAAACGCTACCCACACAGACAGTCCCCGTATGACGTTTTTGTTTCTCTCCAAATATTTATATGATAAAAATGCTACGCACTGCTCAGGCTTATCTGAATGATATTTGACATCAGCATATACGTACACTTACTGTACTTCCATTAGCTGAAAAGGTTCCAGTATGCGGTCAGGGCTGTTTAACCACATTCTTTCGAGACAGGTATCTGGAATTGTCAGCCGAAGGAATAATCCGCCGACGTACAGCGATTGTTCCTATTTTTTGCAAGCATCGGCGAGTGTTCTATTTTCGGGCGACAGTTCCAGCTCTTGATCTTGATATTACAGCACAAAAATATTACATTTAATCCACGTTTTAACCCTTGTTTCTTCTGCATGAAAGTATATTACTACCAGCATAGCTTGAATAGTTAGGGTTAGAATATGTGGTTAGGCTCTGTTGTCAGTTACAATGTCCCGCTAGGTTAGTGAACGAGCGGGGGGGTCGAGGGCGCAGCACCCCCCACCCCCCCCCACCCCCCCCGTTAGGTCAGTGGTTACGTTTTACTACTGTCAACTGCAATGTTTAGTGTTTTGTACTAGCGAAAAATTATTGGATTACTTTTAGTAACGAAATAGCTCCTAATGCTATTCTTCCTTTTCATCTATCACATAAGTGGAACGTTGCCGAATATTTCCACATTTCCTCGACAATGTCTGAGGGGTCTGAAAATGTTTTGTCCAAAGGCTAGCGTTCATAGAAGGACAGTGCTTGTGGGCCCGTCGGACCCCTGTAATTATGTTTGTAGTAGTATTATCATTAGCAACATGTGGATTGCAAACTCCAATCTGTTGTTGCTGTCGTTGGCACTGGTCAAATGTCTTCGGTAGACCAAGTTGCCGTGTAATTCCACCCGTTGGGTTCGACGAGTGGTTCCACATACACACTAACACACGCACACAAAAGAGTTCTCACACAGACTCACACACGCACGTCCATGAGTCGACTGAGTTGTTGAAATCGATACAGACGTTACCGCAGAGTTTTTCCTGTAATCATATCTCCCTAAAAGTGTTTTTTACGCCCAAACCCCCTTCAAACGATTCAATCGACATGGGACCATTACCACCTACAATTAATGTTGCGATTTTTGAGCCACTCTCATCAATATTGAATTCTACAGTTTCAATCATCAATCTTGGGGGCAATACGCGCGGGGGGCGCGTCGCCTCGCCCACCTGACGACGCCCACTCCCGGGGGTTCACCTACGCAGCGAGTTCCGCATGCAGGTCCTTTCCCATAACAAGGCAGCTCTCGACAGAAAACATCAACCTTGGCCAGCCATCCACGAGCCTTGTGGGCGCCCCTTGGCCTCCTCCAAGCCGGTTGTCTCTTACAGCTACAACCCCGATGGGAAGGATCGGTTTTCAGGGTAGCGTGCCACATGCCCATATCCCGAAGTTGGCGCTGACGGACTATGCAGGTATAGGCCTCGATCAGTCACACGGTGCAAATCGGGCTGATTTGACACGTATCATCCCAGCGATACCATGGATTCGCGAAGAACCAACTTATTACAAGTCTATTGTTCGTCTCTTCAGTCAACTATTTAGTGTCCATTTATCACAACCATAGATAGACAGGGATCACAAGCGGCTTGCAGAACCGATCTTTGTCCTCCTGCACAGTACCGACAACGCAAATACTCCCGCGTGAGCGAGTCCATATCACCGTGGGATATGCCCAATCCGCATAAGACTTCTTGACGTGACCCGCCGTCATTATGGACTGCGCTACCAAGGTAGGTAAAACTTTCCAAGAGCTCAATGTCCTCGCCACACGCATGAACAGACTGTACTGCTTCATCTAGTAAGTCTCCAAACACCTGGACCTTGGTCTTGAGCCAGGAGACCTCAAGTCCCAAAGGCTTTGCCTCCTCGTGCAGCGCCTCGAGAGCCATCACCAGGACCTCCAGCGACTCAGCAAAGATTACTGCATCATCGGCAAAAACAAGATCAGTGATCTTGGTGTTGCCGACGGATGCTCCACAATCACTTTGATCTACAACCTTGTCCAATACCCAGTCCATACAAGCGTTGAAAAGTGATGGGGCAAGGACGCACCCTTGCCTCACTCCTGTATTCACAGGAAGAAGCTGGATACACCTGCCCCACACTTCACAGCACTCTCAGTCCCAGAATACAGACCAGTTATCAAACCAATAGTCCTTGCAGGAATCCCTCGAGGTCGCAGAAGATCCCAGAGTGACTCACGATGCACTGAGTCAAACGCCTTCTTGAGATCAACATAGGCTGCAAGCATCCCCTGTCGAAACTCACGTCGGCGTTCCACCAGGAAACGAAGCGCTAGGATACGGTCCGTTGTTGACTTACCAGGCGTGAACCCAGACTGCTGAGGTCTCTGATGCTTCACCAGATGACTGCGAATTCGTGTCAGCAATAGATGGGCAAGCACCTTGCCTGGTACGCTGAGCAGTGTAATACCGCGGTAATTATTGCAGTCCTGACGGTCCCCTTTCCCTTTCCAGATAGGGACGACCAGCCCCCTTTTCCAGTCAGGAGGAATGGTACCTGATTGCCACACGGCAGTCAGGACAGCATGCAACCCGCGGATCATGGCCTCACTCCCAGCTTTGAGGAGCTCCGCACTGATATTAAAAACACCAGCTGCCTTTCCACCCTTCAACTTTGCTACAGCCTCTCTGACTTCGTCAAGAGAGGGTGCGGTTTCGTCAATGGGAGGATCGGCATCCACTGCCTGTAACCCAGTGGTGTGACGCTGCTCAGTTGGAGGGTCCACCTTGAGTAACTGCCCAAAGTACTCAGCCCAACGAGCCATCTGCCCATCCATGTCCGACACGAGGCGCCCATCTGCTGTTCGAATAGCACTCGCCCGAGAAGGAGACTTGGAACTGAGCTTCTTCAGGGCTCGGTAGGCGGGTCGGAGGTCATTAGCGTTCAAATGACCCTCGACATCCTCAGCGAGACTCCTGACATACCTCTCCTTGTCTCTCCTCAGGAGGGTTCTAGTCCGGCGTGACAGAGCCCTGTGCTGGTCCCGGTTCCCAGCCAGCCTGGCAGTTTTACATTTACAGTTTCGGCTACCCAAAACAGACACACACATACACAGACACGCAGCTACTCCTATAGTATATTAGACAAGTGCTTGTGGGCCCTTAGGACCCAGGTATTGATGTTTGTAGTAGTATACGTATATCGTTGCTGGCGTTGGTCACTGGTCAAAGTGCCTCGGGGTAGACCACGTTCCATGTGATTCCAACCCTTTGTGTTCCGTGTGATTCTAACACACACACACACACTCACACACGCACACAAACGTCGATGAGTCTACTGAGTTTGGNTTCTCCTCCCAGGAAAGGTTCCCCTTTTGGTTTTTTTCCCTTTTTTTTAGGGGAATCCCCCCCAAAACCCTTTCCTTTTAAAGGTTAAAAACCTTTTTCCTCCAGGGAAAAAAAAAGGGAAACCCCTCTTTTGGCCCCGGGGAAAAGGGGAAAAAACCCTCCCCCCCCCGGGGGCCCGGGGGCTGGGGGAAGAGCCTCTCCACGCTGCGGGAGCTGGGGAGGGGGGTATTATACCTAATAATGTCCCCCCACACCTCCCTTGCTGTTAGGGAAGAGGGACCAGGCCAGCTCCCCTTTAGGGGGCACCCCCCTCCCCCTGGATTTTTCCTCAGGACCTCCCTCACATCCTGCTGCGGGTTGCCGGGCCTCTACAAACAACTTTTAAAGAGGGGGGCTTCCATGTCCCTGGGGGTTCCTGCACTTCGGGCGGGCCCCAGGCTACGCTGCTTCTGCCCACAGATTTTGGGGGTCTGCCAAAGATCCTTGTTCGCCCAACCCCAATATCATGTGGGGGTTTGACTATTTTATAAACCCCTTTGGCTAGACAAATCATTCAAAATGTACCTACACTGTTTTAAACCCCTATTATTTAGTGCCGGTGGCAATTAGTGTTTTAACAACAACCGGTAACGTAAATGCCAACGAGTTTGCCGCATTCCGAATGCCGCGCTGTTTCCGCGGAAATTTCTTAAAAAAAGTCGTCTTTTTCCTGGTCAAAACGGGGCAAAAAAAGCGGGGGCCCCTTTTCAAAATTTCATTTTTTTTCCTTTTTTTTTTTTTTGCCCGGGGGGGCCCCTTTTTTCCCAATGTATTTCCCCAAAAAATTTTCCCAAGAGGCCCCTTCAACCCCTTTTTTTTTTTTTAAAAGGAAATAAAATTTTTAAAGGGGAGGTTTACTTGCTTGGAATAAAAAAATTTTTTTTTAAGGAAATTTATGACCCCAAATGACCTGACAAAGAAATTTTTGGGGAACCCTTTTGTTTGTCAAAGTGGCAAAGTGCAAATCGCATCTTATCACTTTTTAAAACTTGCACTTACTTTGCACTCAATTCATATGATATAATTACCCATTTACTACAATGTATATTATGCAAATACCAGTAATCCTCCTTCAGTGATGTGGTAGGCTTTCACTGTGCTTTGAAATAAATAATTGTAGTTTATAAGGAATATTTGATAGACATGATGATGGACCATGACACTACAGGCAGTGATACTTTGCATCGCAACTCCTTATTAGGGACTCAATGAACCTCAATACATACATATAACAGATAGACTAACTCATAAAAGAAAGGTAGAATGAGATTAATTATTTATTTCTCCACATAAGCATGCAATGAATACCCACTAACCATACACGACGGGCTCAACGTAGGATTTATATACGGCGGCCGCCAGCGTGCAAATTTTTCATCACAGCCCTCCAAAGCCCGCTGGTGATTTTCGACTGGAAAATTAACTATATTAAAATCAATGTAAAGAATTTGAAAAATTTAATATTTCATGTGTAAAATTTTGAAACAACAGTTTATATATGATATTGATGTAGTTTTAACATCAGTGGTGCTAGCAGCGGCAACTTTTACTTTTAAAATCCCCGAGGCCCGCTGGTGCGTATTTAAAAGGGGAAATATTAATATCATATTATATATATATTAACACAATAATATACATAGTATCGCAATATCGGATACTATCACTATTATTAGGCCTGTTGAAACTATTAAGAATTTTATAGAAATTTTATAATAGTTTATAGAATTATCATAATGCAGTTTTATTTCAAATAATTTCCAGCATAATCCCAAGCAAATATAAAAAAACACAAAACAGAGATTACATAGAAATAAAGATGATACATAGGAAGGAGTTTACATGGAGAACTTCATCAGTTATAGTCATCTGTCAGTTGATGATAGATACATAACTTTTATATGTAGGCCATCATAAGTTTGGATAAGTAGATTGTTTCGTAGAAATATGTAGTCCTTTATTTACCTATATTCCAGAGAGAGCGGATGGCGTGAATGTAAAAGGTGCGCTTCACCTGATAACTGTGCCCCTCCTTTTAACCATGATTGCCCTAGCGGCATCCTTCTGTTTTTTTTTTTCTCTCTCTCTCTCTCTATTCCCTCTTCCTCTCTCGTCTCTTCTCTCGTCTCTCTCTCTCTCTCTAACTCTCTTCTCAGAATCCTCTCTCTCTCTCGATCTCTCTCTTACATACTCGTCTCTCTCTCTCTCACTCTCTCTCGCTCTCCTCCCTAGTCATCGGCTCTATCCTCCTCTCTCTCCTCTCCCATCTCTCTCTTCTGACTCTCCTCTCTGCTCCCTCTGCGCACGCTCAAGGAGAATTCCTCAATATAACGGGTGTAGTGCAATTATTTATATTATTCAGTCGTGTTTCGTTAGGGATAATGAAGAGTTAATTTTAATGCAAGTAACTCAGTTTTCATTATGTTATAGAGTGGGTAGTAATCGCTGGGTGCCGTTTTAAGTCTTGATGTGGATTATTAACCATTTGGTATTGCGCTATCGTACGTCTGGCAGCTGTAGTGCATTGAGGCTGCACAAATAATTTCAAATAATATTCAATTCTAATTGATGATATTATCCATGTTAACATCCATCATCTACATCTATTCTTTATTAGTGACCCATTGGGTATGATACATGTTGAAATGTTGGAAATTATTGAAAAAAGGGGAAAATATGGTCCTGTCGATCTGTTACTTATCCCGGCATCTTTGCTCGGTTAATCAAATGTTATTTCTATATGCACTGTACCATTGTCTCTAACTGATGAAGTTCTCCATGTAAACTCCTTCCTATGTGTCTCATCTTTATTTCTATGTATCTCTGGGTGTTGCTGATTATGCTGGAAATATTTGAAATAACTGCAATATGATAATTTCTATAAACTATTATAAAATCTTCTATAACATTCTTAATAGTTTCAACAGGCCTAATAATAGTGATGGTACCGATATTGCGATACTATGTATATTATTGTGTTAATATATATAATATGAATTAATATTTCCCCCTTTCAATACGCACCAGCGGGCCTCCGGGGGATTTACGTAAAGTTGCCGCTGCTTAGCACCACTGATGTAAAACTACATCAATACATTATATAACTGTTTTTTTCAAAATGTTTACACATTGAAATATTAAATTTTTCAAATTCTGTACTGATTTTCAATATAGTAAAATTTTCCCGTCTGAAATACACCAGCGGGCCTTTGGAGGGCTGTTGGATGAAAATTTGCCGCTGGCGGCCCCCGGGTTATAATGCCTACGTTGGCCCGTCGGTGATGGTTTAGCGGGGTTTATTCATTGCTGCTTATGTGGAGAAATAAAGCCATATATCTCATTCTACTGTTCTTTTATGAGTTAGTCTATCTTGTCTAGCTGTAATGTCATTGCAGGTTCATTGAGCTCCCTATAAGGAGTGCGATGCCAAAAGCCCATCCACTGCCTGGTGTCATGGTCCACTCATCCCTGTCTATCCAAATATCCTTATAAACTAAAACTTATTTATTCACAAGCACAGTAAAAAAGCCTACCACATCACTTAAAGGAGGATTACTGGTCATCTTGCGGTAGTAAGGGTAATACAAGTTGGTGAGTAGGCAGAGCTGGGCGTTGCGGCACCGAGTTGCGACTTTTTGCCGCACTATGAATTCGAAGTCGCAAAGTCGAAAGTCGCAAACGTTTTGAAAAAGTCGGACTAAGCAAAGTCGCACCGCCAATTTTCCGCGACTTTTGCCCCGACTTTGACCAGGAACAAAGACGACTTTTTTTTAAGAAATTGCCGCGGGATAAAGCGCGGCATTCGGAATGCGGCAAAACTCGTATGGCACTTAAACCGTATACCGGTTGTATCGAAATTCCCCTTAATTGCCACTCGGCACTAATATAATAGGTTAAACAGTGTAGGTACATTCTGACATGATTCTGTCTAGCAAGTGTGGTTGATAACTAGTCAACCACACATGATATGTGCTTGGGCAGAACCAAGGATCTTTGGCAGACCGCAAAATCTGTGGGCAGCAGCAGCGTCAGCCTGGCCAGCCATAAGTGCAGGAACCCGAGGACATGGAAGCCCGCCTCTTCACAAGTTGTTTGCTAAGGCCCGGCCAACCAGCAGCAGGATGTGAGGGAGGTCCTGAGGAATCCATGGAGGAGTGGTGCCCTCTAAAGGCGAGCTGGCCTGGTCCCTCTTCCCCTACCAGCACAGGGAGGTGGGGTGGACTTATTCATTAGGTATAATACCCCCCTCCCCAGCTCTGCAGCTGTGGAGAGGCTCTTCAGCACGGCCGGGACGTTCTCAGGGCCAAGGGGTCCTCCCTGGAGGAGTCAATTTTTGAGGAGCTTGTGTTCCTCAAAGGGAACATGGGCCTCCTGGAGGAGAAGATGGGCCGGAGGACGTATAGGAGGAGGAGGAGGACCCTTTTAGATATTAGTTTAGGCTGTGTTTGACTAAAAATAATTAATATATGTTTTTTCTGCCTTATAAAGGCATGTTTTTGTTATCGCGCTAAAAATTTTTCTTTGTAATTTAGCGGAGTCGCACCGGGAAAAATAAGTCGCGTCGCAAAGTCGCAAGTCGCACTGGGGGGGCAAAAATAGAGTCGCAGAGTCGCAGTCGCACCAGGTCCGCGGCAAAGTCGCAAAGTCAAAGTCGCCCCCTGAAAACATTTAAGTTGCCCCCCAGCTCTGGTAGTAGGTAGTAGGGAATCAAAATGGGGCGGCTGGTTGACAGCTGGTCTGTACAGACGAGTCGGTGACGTCACAACATGGGGGCCAGTCGTTTATGAGCGCATAATCTTCCTGTACTTAAATTAGCTGTATCATCAAAAATACTGTTCCCCATAGAAAAAAGTATCATGCCCCCATTATATGAGGTTGAAGATTTCCATTCTACCGTTACCTTAAGTAGAGTAAACGGGTCCAATACGAAAAATACGAACCCCAGCCGCTAAACTGAGCCCCTCAAATTATGTAGTTTATTAATAATTATTATTCCATATTTATATTATACACTTTTATTTTAAAAAATATATACGAATAAATGCGAATTTATACGAATTGATTGGGAAATTTAAAAAGAACCCAACCCCTACCACTGATCAACCCTCGTACACCATTATTTAGGAAACAACATCCATAACAAACTTGTCAATAGGAACAACATTTCCGTCACTGTCCTTCTTGAGACCTCCGAACCTCTCCCTAATCTCGATGAGGAAGTATCCCGCCATGCCTATGACGATGAACACCACAGGAGGACGATCTTGGCGTCCATGCACAGCAGGCTACTGGTGGAGGAGGAGATGATTTACCCTAGCGACTTCCACAGGCGGAGGTTACTGAAGGCAGCCTCGGCCCGCCCTGGGAAAATTACCCCGTAGAATGTTGCGGAAGAGATACTGAGAGTTAGTCTGTAAAATGGTTAATGTAACTGTTGGTGTGTCGATAAGAGAGGTAGTGACTGTGATACGTAAACCCTCAATAAACCGAACCAATTGGGGGGAAGGGTTGATCGCAATAACCGATAGTTCGGTTTATAGGATGATCGGTTTTCCCGCCTCATAAAGCGAAAATAGTTCGGTTTATGAGAGGCGTCGTTTGGTCCCTACGTGTTTTCAAACAAGTTAAACTGTATGTACAGTACTGTAGAGTAAAATATAACTTTGTACAAGGTAGTCCCAAAGGAGTAGTCCACACACAATGACGGGCTGAACTGAGACGCCGTCTTCTGCGCCAACCGTTCGGTCGCTGCCAATCGCCTATGCCGGCTAGAGTTCGATATTCAAGGCTTTTTCGATTGGCCGAAGACTCTTTTGT
>JACEEZ010001277.1:205451-210451 GCA_016584305.1 Chionoecetes opilio
ACCGTCTTGATAAAGTACAGTACAAGACTAGCGTCAGGTTGATAAGACATAAAAATTATTTCATCCGTTTTGAAAGCTCTCATGTCATTGACATTGTATATTATTTTTCGTGGTCTTAAGGTAAGTCCGAGCTTATGGATGTACATCTATGTGTTTACTTGCGTCCTGTTATCTGTAATTACTCATTATTTCTACGACGATACTCAACGAAGCGTCTTTGCCATGTTATTGTTTTTCTCTGACGTCACGTTTTTAACCGTGATAAGCGACCCCAGATCTTCGCTTGCCACGGCTTGCGGTAACTTGCGCTAGCTGGGCAAGCCGGTGTGACGTTACAGAAGATCCGCAGTGCCGGTTGGTCCAGCGCATGCGCAGAACTTTGTTTTGTAAACAAACAGACGACGCGATATATTTGGTCCTGACAGCTCTGCATGCAACATGTATTCTTACAATATAACGCCGACATTCGATCAAGAATGGCTGAATTCAAAGTTAAGATGGACCTTATTCACTACACATTAGTTAGTGGGAAGCCTTACCTAGGTTTGACAGCAAATGATGTATGTACTACTACGTGTAGTAATTAAGGAATTTACGTGTAGGAATTACGTGTAGTAAGGAATAAGGTACGTGTAGTAAGAAAGGATTGCTCAGAATATTTATATTATTGGGTATATGTATAGCCTACTGTATACAGCAAAAGGTTGAAAAGTAACCCAACATCTGGCTTCAAATTCGTGGAAATTAAGGTAGAGTGTCATCTGTCACTCCAGGATAATTTGAAATACGCCATAAAATGCATAATACTTCAAAATGTTGATTTATAAATGGTGAACAGCTTCGTCTTGTACCTACGTATATATTGCGTCCTATTTTAATAAGACTCAAATTTACTCCATAATATGTAAAACCTGTGCTACGGATCTTCCATAACGGTCGGTCCATCCATACCGCCCTAGAGCGTGATATTTGGTCCGAGTGACAGCCCGCGTCGTCTGTTTGTTTACATGCACCGAGTTCTGCGCATGCGCTGGACCAACCGACACAGCGGATTTTCTGTAACGTCACACCGGCTTACGAAAAGTGCCTCCTCAGTTAACAAAAACTGCAAGCTGCTCCAAGCCGACTTATGGCGGCTTGCTCACCAAAATTCGCCTATAAGGGATTTCTCCTCTTAAGTCAGGTTGGGTTACATAACCAATGTCCAGGTTAAGTTAGTGAACTAGCGTCTTGTCGGTCCTTGTGCAAGACAGGATCAGGAAAGTACAGGTGCGTGTGTGCGTGCATGCGTGTGTGCGTGGCTGGTTGGTGCACGGGTGGGTGTACTATAATATTTATAGTCGCCATGTTTTGTGGTGACAGGCGTATGTGTGGTGCGTGCTGGGCGTGCACAGGGTGGGCTACGTGATGATCTGCTACGGGGTGTGCGGCGCCCTGTGCTCCATCGCCGTCAGTCCGCTGGTCAAAGTGGTGGGCCGCACGCCCCTCTTCACCATGGGCGCCGTCATCAATGTAGGCGTCATCATCACTCTGATCTGGTGGCGGCCTCACCGCGACGACACGGCCACCTTCTTCCTGCTGGACGGCCTGTGGGGCGTGGCTGACGCCGTATGGGTGACACAAATCAATGGTACGTATACACCAACACTCATGTGACCGTGTTACTTAACGTGAAACCACTTTTAGGTTAGGCAAGAAAAACACAAACAGGACTGAATTATAACAGACCAGAGTAATTAAACTAACCATCACACAGTCACCGCCTATAGACACACGAACTGTCACATAAACAGTTTCTATTCACGGACTAACTCATGTACAAGATATCTTACCGATAACCTATTTTAGATTAGGCAAGTAAAACACAAACATGATTTAATTCTAATAGACCAGAGTGACTAAACTAAATACAATAAATCCTCGATAAACTGAACTTCGTTAAACCGAACGCCGTGTTGCCTTCGAACAAGCCTCTGATATATCGAACTCTAGCTCGGCATATGCGGCGATTGGTCAGCCGACCGAACGTGTTGGCCGCATGAAGACGTGCGTCTCAGTTTACAGTCAGTCCTCATTGTGTGTGGACTACTCCATTGGACTACCATGTACAAAGTTATATTTTACTCTACAGTACTGTACATACAGTTTATCTTGTTTGAACACGTATGACCAAACGACGCCTCTCATAAAGCGAACATAGTTCGCTGTCATAGTACGAAGTCACTACATAGAGTACTACTATCACTATATATAGAGTCACTACATCAAGTACATAGTCAAGCCTCTGATATATCGAACTCTAGCTCGGCATATGCGGCGATTGTCAGCGACCGAACGTTTGCCGCATGAAGACGCGTCTCAGTTTACAGTCCAGTCTCATGTGTGTGACTACTCATTGATATAACTGGTTGTTTGCGGTTCATGCTGAAATATTTTGCAAATATAACTGCAATTGATCTTTCTTATAAACTATTATCACCTTCTATAACACTCTTATAGTTTCAACAGGCTAATAATAGTGATGGTACCGATTTGCGATGCGTATGTAATCTAGTTGTGTGAATATTATAATATGAAATTAATATTTCCCCCTTATTCAAATACGCCACCAGCGGGCCTCCTGGGATTTTTAGAGTTAAAGTCTTGCCGTGCTAGCACCACTGATGTAACTACATCATATAGTCCTATAATGGTGTTTCGAAAATGTACATATTGCATATTAAATTTTTCAAATTCTGTACATTGATTTTCAATATAGTTAATTTTCCCGTCTGAAAATACATCAGCGGGCCTTCGGAGGGCTGTTGGAGGAAAATTTGCCGCTGGCGGCCGCCGTTATAATGCCTACGTTGGCCCGTCGGTGATGGTTAGCTGGGTATTGATTGCCTGCTTATGTGGAGAAATAAAGCCATATATCTCATTCTACCTGTTCTTTTATGAGTTAGTCTATCTGTCTAGCTGTACATGTCTTTGCAGGTTCATTTGAGCTCCCTATAAGGAGTTGCGATCCCAAAAGTCATCACTGCCTGGAGTCATGGTCCACTCATCCCTGTCTATCCAAATATTCCTTATAAACTACAACTTATTTATTCACAAGCACAGTGAAAGCCTACCACATCACTTGAAGGTGGATTACTGATCATCTTGCGGTAGTAAGGGTAATACAAGTTGGTGCAGTAGGCAGAGCTGGGCGTTGCGGCACCGAGTTGCGACTTTGCCGCACTATGAATTTCGAAGTCGCAAAGTCGAAAGTCGCAAACGTTTTGAAAAAGTCGGACTAAGCAAAGTCGCACCGCCAATTTTCCGCGACTTTTGCCCCGACTTTGACCAGGAACAACGACGACTTTTTTTAAAGAAATTGCCGCGGGATCAGCGCGGCATTCGGAATGCGGCAAACTCGTATGGCACTTGACCGTATACCGGTTGTATCGTTAATTCACTTAATTGCCACTCGGTACTAATATAATAGGTTAAACAGTGTAGGTACATTCTGACATGATTCTGTCTAGCAAGTGTGGTTGATAACTAGTCAACCACACATGATATGTGCTTGGGCAGAACCAAGGATCTTTGGCAGACCGCAAAATCTGTGGGCAGCAGCAGCGTCAGCCTGGCCAGCCAGAAGTGCAGGAACCCGAGGACATGGAAGCCCGCCTCTTCAACAAGTTGTTTGCTAGAGGCCCGGCCAACCAGCAGCAGGATGTGAGGGAGGTCCTGAGGAAGTCCATGGAGGAGTGGGTGCCCTCTAAAGGCGAGCTGGCCTGGTCCCTCTTCCCCTACCAGCACAGGGAGGTGTGGGTGGACTTATTCATTAGGTATAATACCCCCCTCCCCAGCTCTGCAGCTGTGGAGAGGCTCTTCAGCACGGCCGGGGACGTTCTCAGGGCCAAGAGGTCCTCCCTGGAGGAGGTCAACTTTGAGGAGCTTGTGTTCCTCAAAGGGAACATGGACCTCCTGGAGGAGAAGATGGGCCAGGAGGACGTATAGGAGGAGGAGGAGGACTTGTAGATATTAGTTTAGGCTGTGTTTGAACTAAAAAATGAATAAATATGTGTTTTTCTGCCTTATAAAGGCATGTTTTTGTTATCGCGCTAAAGTTTACTTTGTAATTTAGCGGAGTCGCACCGGGAAAAATAAGTCGCAGTCGCAAAGTCGCAAGTCTCACTGTGGGGGCCAAAAATAGAGTCGCAGAGTCGCAGTCGCACCAGGTCCGGCGGCAAAGTCGCAAAGTCAAAGTCGCACCTGAAAACATTTAAGTTGCGCCCAGCTCTGGTAGTAGGTAGTAGGGAAATGCGAGTGGGGCGGCTGGTTGACAGCTGGTCTGTAGCAGACGAGTCGGTGACGTCACAACATGGCGCCAGTCGTTTATGAGCGCATAAATCTTCCTGTACTTAAATTAGCTGTAGCATCAAAAATACTGTTCACATAGAAAAATCAGTATCACTGCCCTATTATATGAGGCTTGAAGATTTCCATTCTACCGTTACCTTAAGTAGAGTAAACGGGTCCAATACGAAAAATACGAACCCCAGCCGCTAACACTGAGCCACATTACCAACAATCATTATGTAGTTTATTAATAATTATTATTCCATATTTATATTATACACTTTTATTTCAAAAAATATATACGAATAAATGCGAATTGATAACGAATTGATTAGGAATTAAAACGAACCCAACCCACTACCACTGATCAACCCTCGTACACCATTATTTAGGAAACAACATCCATAACAAACTTGTCAATAGGAACAACATTTCCGTCACTGTCCTTCTTGAGACCTCCGAACCTCTCCATAATCTCGATGAGGAAGTATCCCGCCATGCCTATGACGATGAACACCAGCAGGAGGACGATCTTGGCGTCCATGCACAGCAGGCTACTGGTGGAGGAGGAGATGATGTACCCTAGCGACTTCCACAGGCGGAGGTTACTGAAGGCAGCCTCGGCCCGCCCTGGGAAGATTACCCCGTAGAATGTTGCGGAAGAGATACAT
>JACEEZ010001277.1:215451-239121 GCA_016584305.1 Chionoecetes opilio
ACTGCAATATAATATAATATTTTACAATAGGACCAGAAATCCCTACACAATTGGGAGTATGGTTTCTGTTTACCTATTCGGATTCTAAGAAATATTCTTTCAATGAGCTTCCGTCGCAAATCATTATTTTTTGAGATATAACATGTTACTTACAGGTAGGAGAGAAACAAGTGTTTACGTACGCCTCACTTTTTCCTTTTGTGACCTGCATCGCCTCTGTTCTTCCCATAACGCGGACACTTTTTAATGAGGATTAGGGTTTAGTTATGTTAAAAAGTGGGGTTAGGTTAGATTGGTGAGTCTAAAGGTGGGGTTAGGTTAGATTAGTGAGTTTAAAGGTGGGGTTAGGTTAGATTGGTGAGTCTAAAGGTGGGGTTAGGTTAGATTGGTGAGTCTAAAGGTGGGGTTAGGTTAGATTGGTGAGTCTAAAGGTGGGTTTAGGTTAGATTGGTGAGTCTAAAGGTGGGGTTAGGTTAGATTAGTGAGTCTAAAGGTGGAGTTAGGTTAGATTAGTGAGTCTAAAGGTGGGGTTAGGTTAGATTAGTGAGTCTAAAGGTGGGGTTAGGTTAGATTAGTGAGTCTAAAGGTGGAGTTAGGTTAGATTAGTGAGTCTAAAGGTGGGGTTAGGTTAGATTAGTTAGTCTAAAGGTGGGGTTAGGTTAGATTAGTGAGTCTAAAGGTGGGGTTAGATTAGATTAGTGAGTCTAAAGGTGGGGTTAGGTTTGTTTATTTTCATATCTCTTATACACTCTTCTTCCTAGTACAAACATCTTATACCTGTGAAAATAGTGATTTGCGACGGAAATTCTGAGTTTCTAGAATCCATTACGGTAAACAGAAACCATAATCCAAATTGTGTTGAGAATTCTGGTCCTAGTGTAAAAATTTACCCAATATTACTTGGTATTTTGGTACTTTCAACCAGTAATTCAGCATGAGGAAGAGGTTAGAAGTATTCTTTTCCCATGTATGTTGACGTGTTAAGAATGATGGTCACATCAAAATCGTCGGAAATGCATAATTTTGCAGTTATTTCCCCCTTTATCCCTGCACCAGGCTTTTCAACCAACACCCAGGTTAGTTTAGTGAACTAGCAGGGGGGGGGGGGCTTGGCTAATGTCCATGTATTTTTATCAAACTGCATTTTACCGTTGTAGTTATAGATTTAACTAAAGATTTTCCCCCCACAAATAAGCAAGTAATTGCAGTAGACCTTATCGGTAATATATTTTTATGTATTTTCGGCTTATGTCATCCCATAGAGTGTTTGCCGGATATATTTTATGTCATCCATATGATATACTACCCTTACAGAACTATTTGTAACTTTACCCGCCCAAAACCCCCCGACAGGTTCCCCCGAGGTACCTGGAACTGTCGCCGATCGGAACTCTCGCCGCCGTCGTCGAGTGTTCCAATTCTTGATATTACAGGACCCAATATATACATTTAATCAAGTGTAACCCATGTTTATGGATTCAGGGATGAAATACTATCGTTAGCTTGATCAGTTAGGTTAAAATAGGTGCCAATATCCAGGTTAGGTTAAAATGTCCACGTCGACGAGAGTTCTAGGTTGTTGTTTCGGCGAGAATTCTCATCGGCGACAGTTCCATAGACCGTTCCTGACGGGTCCCCAGGTTTGTTATGGAGGGGGGAATAACTGCAATGAGGCATTTCCGACGATTTTTAATGTGAACATCAATCTTAACACATCAAAATACACAGGAAATGAGTACTTTTGACCTCGTACTCAACTACTGGTTGAAAGTATTAATTTACCTATTACTTATGGTACCGGTCACTCTTTGCTTAATGTTAGTTTTTAAATGTTATGTTACCTGATCCTCGAGGCTGGTTTCTAGCATGTCTATAAGGCGTTAATATGTAAATAAATGGGCCTAATGCATGCAAGCCGTCAGCACCAGTAGCTGGTACCTGGCATAGTTGATTTGACTATTTTACATATATCTGATGCCTTTTCCGGCATGATTTATCATTTCTGTCATTAATAAATAATAGGTTTGGTAGTGTTTGCCACTTGTCTAAGGCGTTAATATATAAATAAATGGGACTAATGCATGCAAGCCGTCAGCACCAGTGGCCGGTAACTTAGCATAGTTGATTTGACCCTTTTATATTTATCTAATACCTTTTCCGGCATAATTGATCATTTCTGCCATTAAAATAATAGTTTTGATAGTGTTTGCCACTTGTCTAAGGCGTTAATATATAAATAAATGGGCCTAATACATGTGGCGGTGGCGGTGGTCAGCACATCCCACCACCACCACCACGGCCTCCTCACCACTTCTCACATCAAAATAAGGCCGCCTGCACCTAATTTAATCTTATGTATGATTTGGGTGTACTCACAAATATATGCATGTAACTTACGGTTATGTTAAAAACTCACCTGTAATGGTCTGGGAAGAAATATGATGGAAATAGGGCAACAAAACCGACACAACGGGTGGAGAAAAATTCTTGAATATGGCCCATAGTGGGGGAGTATTTTCGTGACGTTCACCGCCCTGGTTCAGTCCAGTCCGGACCGGGTCAGGGTGGACTGATGGTCGCGAAAATACATCGAGACTAGCCCCGTCCCATTCGTCGTTCCTATGGCTGGGGGATCGAGTGGGCCGGTACTGAACTGAACTGTGGAGGCGGCAGGCGTCCATCTTGTCAATATCCTTTTTGTCGTCCGCCTTTTAACCTGTGCTGAAGACTTTACAACTACCACGCCTGTGATACTTTAGTCTTATGGTCGGCCATCATGGTGTTTCATGTCTTATCAGGAGCACGAGAAGCTCCTGGTCGCCTTCCCCGCTGACTGTAGTGCGCATGCGCCAGTTCTCCCCACACTGGTCCAAGGTGGTCCTGGTATGTGGGCCGGACCGGACTGGACTGGGCTGAACCGTTCTAGACTGCCTCGCAAAAACAGTGACCGCCCGGGACTAGCCCAGTCCAGACCGGGCCAGAGCGGTCGCGAAAATACGCTATTTTTTTGTTCGGAGAGGGGAATGTGGAAGAAGCAAAAAGAACAATCAACAGTTTTTGGATGACCAGAGAAAATAAGAAGAAAGAAAAAGAAAGAAACTAATAAGATAGAATAAGAGAAGAAAACAAATTAAAGACCCAGACAGCAAGAAGACACACGTCAGGGAGTGCCGTTGAAAAAGGCCTGACTCCCGACCAACAACTGAACTGAACTGAGTGTGTGTCATCATTCCCCGGCCGTCACAGTCACCCTAAAACCGCCTAGGACACCGGCTGCACGCGCCCACACGCCCGCACACCAGAGCAAAGACCAGAAATAAGGGAGGAGGAGGAACGGGAAACGGCGATTTGACGAAGAGGAGATAGGAGAAGAGAGAATAAAGGAGGGAAGAGAAAGAGAGAGAGAGAGAGGTAAGAGTGTTGTTATTAAGGTTATTAGGGTACATTTTTACGACAGCACCAAACTTCCCTACACAATTGCCTTGGGAGCATGGTTTTTGTTTACCTTATTGTATTCTAAGAGACATTTCTCCTTGAGCTTTCCGTCACAAATCAATAGTTTCGGAGATATAGAACATTTGGTCAATTTATAGTTACACCCAACCAACGATTTTCTGATGCGCTTTATGTTTTTCTGGTGTGTTTTTATGTGTTTTGAATGAATCTGCTAACCGTTTTGTTGCATTTTTTTTTTTTTTTTTTGGCAAAAATGACAAAAAAAAATGAAAAGAATGAACCTAACCTAACCTAACATATACCTAACCTAACCTTTACCTAATTAAAAAAAAAAAAAAAAAAAAACTATCTTCCTAAAAAAAAAAAAAAAAATTGCGACCAAAACGGTTAGCAGATTCATTCAAAACACATAAAAACACACCAAAAAACATAAGGCGCATCAGAAAATCGTTGGTTGGGTGAAACTATAAATTACCTATCCGAACATTTTAGGTGGGGGGAGTCTCCTTGTTTTACAAAATGCCTCCCTCTTCCTCTTCTTGTGACCTGCATTGCTTTTGTTTCGGAGGCGCACCCGTGGCTACCTTACCTAACCTGAACCTTACCTAGCCTAACCTAACCTTACCTTACCTTACCTTACCTTACCTTACCTAACCTAACCTAACTTAACCTAACCTAACCTAACCTAACCTAACCTAACCTAACCTTACCTAACTTAACCTAACCTAACCTAACCTAACCTAACCTAACCTAACCTAACCTAACCTAACCTAACCTAACCTTACCTTACCTAACCTTTAACCTCCTAACTGGGTTCAATAATAAAAAAGTTTAATAAAATACCAAACAAAAGCGATGCAGGTCACAAGAAGAGGAAGAGGGAGGCATTTTGTAAACAAGGAGACATATTCCTCCCCCACCTAAAATGTTCTATATCTCCGAGACTATTGATTTGCGACGGAAAGCTCACAGAGAAAATGTCTCTTAGAATACAATAAGATAAACAAAAACCATGCTCCCAATTGTGTAGGGAAGTTTGGTGCTGTCGTAAAATAATACCTTTTGTTATTCCTCCTCTTCTTCCTCCTTTTCATCCTTATTTTGTGTCTTTACGTTATTTGTATGTTTATTTCTTCCTTCCTCCTCTTCTATATATTCTTTCTTCCTCCTCTTCTTCTTCTTCCTCCTCCTCTCCTCTTCCTCTTCCTCTTCCTCTTCCTATATTTCCTCTAAATGTTGTATATTGACGGACGGTGGATGGAATTCTCGCCGAAACATCAACCTGGAACTCTCGCCGACGTGGAAACTGTAACCTAACCTGGACCTTGGCACAAACTTAGCCTAATGATCAAGCCATTGGTGGTATTTCATAAAACTTGATTCAATGTATATATTGGGTCCTGTAATATCAAGAATTGCAACACTCGGCGACGGCGGCGAGAGTTCCAGGTACCTTTACGGACACATGCTACCTACTAATATTTCCGTGTGTGTGTGTGTGTGTGTCATTCACCCATGGTCTTGTCCACGTGCGCAGGACTCGCGATCGACAGTTTCGCCCCCATCCTCTTACTCAAGGGGGACAGTCACCGCCTGCGTGTGTTAGTGAAAAAATGCCCGGGAGCGAGCGAGGATTCGAACCGGGTTACCACAAAATGGCAGGCTAACACTTTATCCACTTGACCATCGTGGCGGTGTGTGTGTGTGTGTGCGTGTCATGTCATCCATAAATCTCACAGGTTACAGGGAGTTTCGTACACATGTCGTTTCGTACCCAAGTTTTGTTAGTTGGGTAAATTTTTACGATGGCACCAAACTTCCCTACACAATTGGGAGCATGGTTTTTGTTTACCTTATTGTATTCTAAGAGACATTTTCTCTTTGAGCCTTCCGTCGCAAATCAATAGTTTTGGAGATATTGAACATTTTAGGTGGGAGGAGGAATAAGTCTCCTTGTTTACAAAATGCCTCCCTCTTCCTCTTCTTGTGACCTGCATCGCTTTTGTTTCGGCGCACCCGTGGCTACCTTACCTAACCTGAACCTTACCTTACTTAACCTAACCAAACCTAACCTAACCTTACCTTACCTTACCTTACCTTACCTTACCTTACCTTACCTTACCTTACCTTACCTTACCTTACCTAACCTAACCTTACCTAACCTTTAACCTCCTAACTGGGTCCAATAATAAAAAAAGTTTAATAAAATACCAAACAAAAGCGATGCAGGTCACAAGAAGAGGAAGCGAGAGACATTTTGTATACAAGACGTATTCCTCCTCCCACCTAAAATGTTCTATATCTCCGAAACTATTGATTGATTTTTCGTACATACCTGGTGTCGTTTTGTAACTCTAGTAATCAAGTTCAACTCTGAGCTAAGTGTACCAAACGACTATGGTTTCATATAGACTACGAAACTACTTTTCTGGTGTACGAAACAACTTGTGTACAAACTGACTGCACCCCGAGGAAGAACTGTCGCCGAGGGGTGCAGTCAGTTCGTTCACAAGTAGTTTTGTACACCAGTACATTCGTACACCAGAAAAGTAGTTTCGTAGTCTATATGAAACCATAGTCGTTTGGTACACTTAGCTCAGAGTTGAACTTGATTACTAGAGTTACAAAACGACACCAGGTATGTACGAAAAAACTCAGTGTACGAAACAACTAACAAAACCTGGGTACGAAACAACTTGTGTACGAAACTCTCTGTAACCTCCTCTTCCTCCTCTTTTTCCCTATATTTTCCCCCTTTATTTTGTATACTTACGGACACATGCTGCTAATAATTCCGTGTGTGTGTGTGTGTCATTCACCCATGGTCTTGTCCACGTGCGCAGGACTCGCAATCGCTAGTTTGTTTTGGGGAATGAATTAATCTGGCACTCATTTTTGGGTGGAAATATTAGTTTGTGTTGCATTGTGGGCTGTCTGCTGTGCCCCGCCCCGCCCCTCCCGGCCCGCCCCGCATCTCACCGCCGTAATGGTGTTAGTTTCATGTGTTTCTTGATATCTGTTACTAAAGCAAAGCCCACCTCTAACCTAACCTAACCTGATTTTATACCTAACCTAACCTAACCTAACCGTTTTTGGCTGAAATCACTAAAAAAAATGTATTTGATTTTTTTTTGAGGGGGTAGTAGATATGGTTACAGGGAGTTTCGTACACAAGTTGTTTCGTATCCAGGTTTTGTTAGTTTGATGTTTGAAGATGTTTGAAGAAATTTCGTCAGTTATCGACGCAGCTAAGATGGATCTCCACTGTAACCAGACAGCTCTCTCTCAAACTACCCCTAGAGAGCTGTCTGCTAGTGCTTATAGTGTTGGCCGAAGTCAGCACCCCGGGAGGCGGGTTACAAACCCCCGGCTAACACCCGGTACCCATTCACTGCTGGGTGGACAAGGGCTCGGGTTTTAAAGAAACAGCCCAACTGTTTCCGCTCCGCCCGGGGATCGAACCCGGGACTTGTCGGTTGTGAACCGAGCGTGCTGTTTCGTACACTGATTTTTAGTTTTTTCGTACATACCAGGTGTCGTTTCGTAACTCTAGTATTCAAGTTCATCTCTGAGCTGAGTGTACGAAACGACTATGGTTTCATATAGAGTACGAAACAACTTTTTGGTGTACGAATCTACTGGTGTACGAAACTACTTTTTGGTGTACGAATCTACTGGTGTACGAAACAACTTGTGTGCGAACTGACTGCACCCCGTAGATATTAACTAGTATTAACTAAGGTATTAGTCCAGATGAACACCGAATTCACTTTGGTGGACGAAACTATTTTTTCTGGTGAGTTTTGACGTGTTTTGAATTAATCTGCTAACCGTTTCTGTTGCAAATTTGTCTATATTTTATATATATATTTTTTAGTTAGGCAAAGGTTCGGTTAGGTTCAATTAGTTTTTTTGTCATTTTTGTTGCAAATCACACGCACACACACAAAAAAATGTGATTTGTGACGGAAACGGTTAGCAGATTAATTCAAAACACATCAAAACTCACCAGAAAAAAATTGTTTCGTCCACCAAAGTGAATTCGGTGTTCATCTGGAATAATAGCTTAACTAATAAATATGTAGTATTAATTAATATATATTGATTTCCGCCAAACACGAGAGCTACGAAAACACAAGATTCATTCAAAACACGTTAACCCCTTGAGGCCCAGAACGTAATTTCCATTGTAATTTGGGTGCCATTAGATAATTTTTAGTGACTATAAGCAATGTTTTATAGCTATGACCTGCTTAGTATCCTTGTTGAGTAACTAATTTGGTATATTCAGTTACTTTAAGTAATTTTATGGCTCGACAACAAGCAATTTTTTTTATAGCAAAAGAAAGATCTGGGCGTGAAGGGGTTAATAAATATCAGAAAATAGTCATGTCGTCTGTGAGAATAATAGCGGCCACTTACAATTTTAGGTATTATTCTAGTGTTTGCCCATACTCCCCGCTCTCCCCCAAAACAATCTTGGGGACCTGGGGGAATGCGGGATATTTGGCTAGGGTACAAAATAGTCGTCGCAACCACATAGTTTTTGAGTTAAGGGTGTTATAAAAAATACCTAGATCTAGGGAAAATGGATTTTATTTCTTCTAAGTCCTGTTACGTGTGAACCTGATGAGCCTCACAAACACCGGAGTGTCGGAACCCCCCCCGCTAAGAGGTGAGGTAAAAAAAAATTAGGTTACCGGGGGGGGCTCGAAGTAGGCGGAAACCTATGCTAGGAAGCCCTCCCTGTGCTAGGAAGTAAGGTTAAATTTGGTTAGGATAAGGTTAGGTTAGATTATCGGGGGGTCGAGGGGGACCCAGTCCTCTCGCTAGGAGGTTGGATTTGATTACCGAAGGCTCCCCCGCTAGGACGTTAGGTTAAGCTTGGTTTGGTAACTTTCCCTGGATCTAGGGAATTTCCCTTAGAACTAGGGAATTTTGGCTCCCCTACATTATTTTAAAGGTATGTTTCCGACACATTATTTCTTGCCCACCCGAAAACCCTGCCTTCCCACAGGTCCCCAGGCCTGTTTGGGGGAAGGGACAGAGTATGGGCAAACGCTAGAAATTTACCCTATTATATTATTTTATTGTTTTATTTGGTGTTATAATGCCAGAAGAACACCCGGGTACTCGCTGCCAAGGACGGCCATTTCACATTCTTTTTAACGGGCATAAACGCCTGAAATTGAAATGCCAAAGATTTTAACAGCAAAAAATTTTAAGACAAATTTTAACGGCAAAAAATTTAACCCCACTTCCAAATTATAATAACTTTATTTCATGATAAAATAATTAGTGATCTGTGTTTCATATGGAAGTGAACATATTGTGAACTGTGTTCTCTTGATAGAACCATGCAAGGAGTGGCTAGGACCAATTGGTAGTGCCATTATCACCTGGGTATTAGGAAGGCTAAGCTAGGTGAGGTCAAGGCTCTGGGCAGGGATGCTCGAAAATCCCTCGTAAGGGACAACTTACGAGTGTATGGCTACAATAACCTTACCAGGGCAGAGATGCTCGAAAGAGTTACGGACCCTTAAGTACTCCCCTAAGGGACTTTTACCTCGTAGCGCCTCTAAGGGAGATGCTCAAACCATTTTTTCACTTGCTACGGGACCGCGAGGCTAAGGGTGGTCGGGAGCACCCTTAACTCCCTAAGGGAGTGAAATTTGAAGCGGCTAGACGTCAACAAACAATAAATTACAAGTTGTATCACTATACTTTATGTTTATTGTGTATTATAGAGCCATTTCATGCTTGCCTGTTTGAAATGTGATGTGTTTATTGCTTCATTGACTCCATATATATCATATTTAACATACAATACCTATAGTACTTGTAATAAATTCATATCAGGGCAAACCTATATATTAAATATATATATCGGTCGACTTCTTGAATCAGTACGTATAGTTCATCATACAAGTTTGGCCGCTATAATGATCCGGTGGTGGTGGTGGTATCAAATGTCTGACGTACTATAAAAAAAAATAGTACACACGCACGTATACACACAAGCAAGGATATTATAAAGTTATACTATCCTTGCACACAAGTGTCACGTGTGTCACAGTGAGGTGTTAACCCACCCCCGTGTGTCTTGCCTGACCTAAAGAGCGAACGCGCAGTTCTTGTCCACTATAACAGAGTACCGCCAGGGCCACGAATACGGCATACGTACGGCGCTGGCCAGCAGTGGTCTATAGATACTATTTTCGGGCACGCGAGACTCGAACCTATGATCAGCGCATCAAGGTATACCCTGGGTACGTCTCTGTAGTAATCAGTGGGAGAATATTACGCTGAAAGGATAATGTGCAGCTAGTATTATCGAACATTCTGGCGATAGTGAGCTAAAGATCGAGCCTTTTCGGAAATCAGCCACTTTAGCTCACACGGCAAATGTGTTTAGTAAAGTGTAGGTCTGTTACGTTAGGTAGGTTTATGATAGGTTTTGTTTACAGGTTGTAGAGTTAATTAGGTAATAAGCGTCCGCGGACAGTTTCTCGAAGAGCCGTTGAGCATAACACAGCCGGATATGAAGTCTCTTAAAGTTATATTATCGGGCTCCTGACAGTGAGAGAATGATGATAGGCTAGATAAGCAGTGCATGCAAGGGCGTCTCTGTGATAGTGGTAGCAAATTTTCCCACACATATCCTAGAATATCCCTATATCCTACCCAAGGCACCGGAAACATGTACGGAGTGATGACGGTCGGTTACGAGGCATCTCCCTCAGCACCTCGTAGGTTATTGTAGAGCCATTTCACGTTAAGTTGTCCCTTACGAGGGATTTTCGAAGCACCTGCCAGTGTTGGGCTGAGGGAGATGTCTCGTACCGACATCATCCTCGGTATCGGGCCTCTGGTGGGGAATGATTGTGATACTTCTAGGGTATGTGTTGTGGAAAATTCCTGTATCCCAATCCAACCCAGAGCAGCGCTCGCATGGACGCGGCTTATCTAGCAATCATCATGCTCTCACGTCAGGGAGCACGATAAATAATTTAAGACTTCACATGCCCTGCGGTTTGCTAAATCAGCCCTTCGGAAATCGTCCGCGGACGCGTATTTAAACTAAATAACTCTACAAAACTTAAACACAACCTATCATAAACCTTACCTAAGCTAAACCAGACCTAAACATAACTTAAATATAACTTAACACAAACCTAAAAACTATGTTTGCCGGTGTTGAACTAAGATCGGAAGATTTCCGAAATAGGGCCAATTTTAGCACAACACCGCCAGAATGTTACGATAATACATAGCCGCCATATTAGCCTTTCAGCATAATATTCTCCTGCTGAATACTACAGAGACGTACCCAGGGTATACCTTGATGCGCTCATCATAGGTTCGAGTCCTGCGTGCTCGAAATTAGTATCTATAGGCCACTGCTGGCCCGCTCCGTACCTCCTTGCCGTATTCGTGGCCGCGGCGGTCTCTGTTATAGTGGATGAGAACTGCGCGTTCGCTCTTTAGGTCAGACAAGACACACCTCACTCTTGACAAATGTGACACTTGTGTGCAAGGATAGTATAACTTTATAATATCCTTGCTTGTGTGTGTACGTGCGTTTGTACGTCAGACATTTGATACCAGTTCAGTTCAGTTCAGTTGTTGATACCACCACCACCGACCGCATCATTATAGCCGTAGCGGCCAAACTTGTATGATGAACTATACGTTTTGATTCAAGAAGTTGACCGATATATATATTTAATATATTAGGTTTGCCCTATTATGAATTTATTACAAGTATAGGTATTGTATGTTAAATATGATATATATGGAGTCAATGATGCAATAAACACATCAAATTTCAAACAGGCAAGCATGAAATGGCTCTATAATACACAATAAACATAAAATATAGTGATACAACTTGTAATTCATTGTTTGTTGATGTCTTGTCGCTTCAAATTTCACTCCCTTAGGGAGTTAAGGGTGGTGCCGACCACCCTTAACCTCGCGGTCCCGTAGCAAGTGAGAAAACGGTTTGAGCATCTCCCTTAGAGGCGCTACGAGATAAAAGTCCCTTAGGGTAATACTTACGGGCCCGTAACTCTTTCGAGCATCTCCCCCCAGGTCCCTCCCTCTCTGTCTCCCTCCCTGCATCTCCCTCTTCCTCTCTTTCTCTCTCTCTTTCCTCTAACTCTTTCCTCTCTTACTCTCTTTCCTCTCTCTTTCCTCTCTTACTCCCTCTCTGCTGCGGGCTGGCTGGCTTTGGGCTGCCCAAAGCCACGACTGAGAGCAGCAGCGGGAGTGAGTAGACGTCTGCTCTGAGCGGCAAGAGGTGAGGGACTGAGAGTGACAGATAGCTCGAGCTCTTCAAAGTACCGGGCTGGGAGAGACTGACGTCACTGCGCTGGAATTTCAAAAGTGGCCCATTCGGCTGGCCGACCCTATTAGTCCCAGAGCTGAGGGGGTGTTTGTTATGTTTCATTTGCCAAAAGGTCTGTGAGTTGTTTCTAAGAGGGCAATGTCTCAGGATTTCAAAAACCCATTTCTTACAAAATTCTACTTGGAACTTTTCTCAAAATTTACTCGTGAAGTAGGGTACCCTCAAATTTCGATTTCGCGATTTCGCGACACACCGATTACGGGCAGTGTAGGTCTTTGGTCTCCAGATGCATGAATAATGTACCTACAGATACGTGTGGGATCCCACACGTATCGCCTAACTTCTGATCTTTTGGCGCTCGGTGGCATCTCTCCGTGAATCACTTAGTTCCTGTTGAGTTGGACGTCTAATAAACGACGTTGAAACAAGGCGATAATGTATGTGAAGTGAGCTACCTGGCGTCTGGCGGACTTAATGTAGGTCTGAAGGCAATTTCGAGGCAACACTACCGATAGAGTTTTTTGAGCTCTACAACTTTGTCTTCAGTGAATTTTTTTCAATCTCAAACGTAAATGGCTTTTTTGGAACAAAAACCCCCCCGACACTGGCGGTGCGGGGCAGTATCAGGGGGGTTTTTGTTCCAAAAAAGCCATTTACGTTCAAGATTGAAAAAAAATCACTGAAGACAAAGTTGTAGAACTTAAAAAACTCTATCGGAAGATAGGCCTCAAAATTGCCTTCAGACCTACATTAAGTCCACCAGACGCCAGGTAGCTCAGCTGAAAGCCACTTCGGACACTTTCCCACTCACAGAAAAGCCACTTACGTTCGAGATTGAACTTTTTTTACTGATGACAAAGTTGTAGAGCTCAAAAAACTCAATCGGAAATGTGGCCTCGAAATTGCCTTCAGCCCTTATATTAAGTCCGCCAGACGCCGGAAAGCTCAAAAAATGGACAGTTGAAAATTGATGTTTGGGGGTACCATCAAAAGGGGTCCCAAATGGACAGTGCCATTCAAGTGTATTCACTGTTACCAGTTGATTTCCACTTCAGGGGATCCACACGTATCTGTAGGTACATTATTCATGCATCTGGAGACCAAGACCTACACTGCCCGAAATCGGTGTGTCGCGAAATCGTGAAATCAAAATTTGAGGGTACCCTACTTCACGAGCAAATTTTGAGAAAAGTTCCAAGTAGAATTTCGTAAGAAATGGGTTTTTGAAATCCTGAGACATTGCCCTCTTAGAAACAACTCACAGACCTTTTGGTAAATGAAACATAACAAACACCCCCTCAGCTCTGGGACTATATGACCCTGCTGTCACTGACTGTGGTTGCGTCGGAGGGCGATGTCTAAAACAGTGTGGGTTAGAGTCCTGCCAAGATCAATATAATAATAATGGGAAATAATATTTATTCCCCTAGGTGTGATTGTCAGCCTGTCAGTGTGTCTGTGAAAGGATTCTCCTGGCGGGATTCATAAGGGTAAATAAAGGGCCCAGAGCAGTGTAGCGCTGTGTGGGTCCTCAGGTATGCCCAGGAAACGGTACATGAGTTCCCTGTCCCAGCCCCCATGAACAGTCAGCCCCTTGCTAGTCACGAGGGCTGCAGCTCCCCCTTCCCCAGCCACTTCACAATAACATCACCACCACAGAAATGCTTGGTTTGGTAATGAGCTGCTCCACATGGCGGGTTTCTGCTCACGCCAACACTATTTTCGCCTTTGTCCCTGTTTATACAAGCCACAGTTTCCCAGTGACTCCTTATTCTTCAGGCAATTTGAGAGATTCTTAAAGTCAGTCTTCACCGCCTGGGCAGTATAATGATGCAGTTCCATTAATGTCACGGAGTATTTCCACTTGTGTGGCTCCATACCTTGCCTTACTTGTCTTACTGACCAAACACACAAAGACCAAAGCAGGGTGTGGGCCCCGCAGGCAGGAGCAGAGTGTCAGGGCAGCGCGTGGCTCTCTGTGTTCTGACTGTCACCACTGTTGCAGGTGCTGAGGTCACAGTCCAAGCCGGCTGCTCCACCCAGCACTGACCCGACTCGCACCGGCATCCCCGAGGGTTCCCGCAGGACCGGCCGTCGCGTGTGGTGGCCAGAGTGTTGCTGCGGTGGAGGCTGTGGGGCCGGGCAGCAGCATGAGTGGCCGGGAGCAGCAGGATCAGTCTGCCTCAGGTGTGGGGAGGCACAGGGGTGATGACAAGAATCACCTGGAGGCAGGCAGCTCAGGCCACAAGGCACACAGTGAGCTGAAGTGTCAAAGTTGTGGTAAAACTTTTAAATGCAAGAGTAAGCTTAAGAGACATTCCCTGACACACAGTGGTGTTAAGAATTATAAATGCCTCGAGTGTGGGAAAAGATTTACTGCAAAGCAATCCCTTACCACACACACCCTGACACACAGTGGTGTTAAGAACTATGAATGCCTCGAGTGTGGGAAAAGATTTACTACAAAGTCAGACCTCGCCAAACATACCCTGACACACAGTGGTGTTAAGAACTATGAATGCCTGGAGTGTGGGAAAAGGTTCACTCGAAAGGGAAACCTCACCACACACACCCTGACACACATTGGTGTTAAGAACTATGAATGTCTGGAGTGTGGGAAAAGGTTCACTCAAATGGGTTCCCTCACCACACACACCCTGACACACAGTGGTGTTAAGAACTATGAATGCGTCGAGTGTGGGATTTTTTTTTCTAGAAAGTCAGCCCTCACCGAACACACCCTGACACACAGTGGTGTTAAGAACTATGAATGCCTGGAGTGTGGGAAAAAATGTATTACCAGTTCTAAACTCAATGCACACACCTTGAGACACACTGGCTATAAGAAATTCAAGTGTGATGTTTGTAGCAAGTGTTTCAATGCAAAGTATGAAATTGCCAGGCACATGAAGATCCACTTTTGAGGTGGTGTGTTGTGTGGACAAGTGTGGGTTGTACCCGTGCCTGTGGAGTGTGTCCTGTGTGGCAATGGGTGGTGGTGTTGGTGGTGGGCAGTGTGTTACATGTGTGGTGGCAGCCGTGCCCTTGTGTTCTGTGAGGGAGTAATGGCCCCAGCTGCTGTTGGGTTGGCAGTGCAGGTGTGACTTTTAATAAATGTGTGTGCTTGGTAAAAACCTTTGTTTGTGTAAATCTTCAAGGTTGATGTCACAGTGGTTGGTCATTTCCCTGATCCAAAGCTCCACCCACCCAGTAGTAGTGTTGACCAGGAGGACTCTAGCTTGAAGGTAACACCACTTACTTATAAACAAAATCACCCATCAAAATTAACTTTCCACTGGCCTCCAATAAGTTCCTTCAATGCCTAGTTGTATGGTTTAACATTTCTTGACATGCATCTCCCTGTCCATGACCTGGTGTTTGGTGGAACACTTGCCTGGGCGATATCTCTGCTCTCCTTGACTTGTTTCCAGGCTCATGGTAATTATTGCTGCCGTTCCTTCTCCCATTGCCACTGTCATTACTGTGAATGCCTTCTTGACTGTACGTACACTCCTCCTGCTGCTGGATGGCTTGGCTCTCTTCTCCACACAGTATATTTTCCATCACCCATTAGTCATGCAACATCCTGGCTGGGTTGTGTCCCTGCCAAACACAACACATGGCTTCCTTAGTCCTCACAAAACCACTCATCTCTCTTGTAGTACAGGTTGAAGTTCCCAAACTCGGCATCCCAAGACTCGGCAACACCCAAAACTCGGCTATGGCTCGGGATTTTCCAAAACACGGCAGAACACCCAAAACCCGGCGCGTAGTTGCCGGGTCGGCCGCTAGATGCCATCACATTAGGCCGCTTGGTTTCTCCCGCCGATTTGTTTGTTGTTATTGTTCAGTGGTGTTGTGACTGTAGAGTTATGTACACTGTTATTTTTTCCTGTGATTTTTTTCATGTGATTTTCATGCTTTTTTTCCCCTTAATATATCTACGTTCTAAAAGTCTGAAAATTCCATTACTCTGCTCGGCGCTGGTCCCAAGGTTGCCGAGTTTGGGAACTTCAACCTGTATTCATATTGCATGTATTTTTTTTTTTCAATTTTTCCCATATTTATCCATTCATGTTGGCATATAATATACCATTTCTAGACTCCTGCTGTTTTTATTATTATATATTTATCTTTCTTGCTTACCCATAGTTCTTAGAGTGTGATGTAACAGGGGTGAGAAAATATTAGAAATAGTTGTCAAAATCTTTCTCAGTACTGCATTTTTTATCACTATTGTTATATGATAGTTTATAAAATCTTGCCCATTACCACTGGCCAATGTGTTGTAGTTGTGTGTTACTGATGCACAAAACCACAAAGTAAGACCATAAGGAAGCTACAAGAGGCTGCCTGGTAGACATACACGTGGTAGTGCCTGCAATACACATACATTACCTACATCCGCCTCTCATCCCTAGACATAGATACATCTCGTCTAGTATAAGTTGTACAGCTTTGTTATATATCATCAACAAACGGCTTTTTTCTGTAGAAAGTTTTAGTCCACATTCTTTAGTACTTTCACTATATAGCAGTGTTATGCCTTGCTCTATTTCTTCTTCCCTTGGTGCTGGGAGGATTCCGTCATCCATAGATACTCACAAATATACACATTATGGTCCAGTGTGATTCCTCTCCTCCTCTCCCTCCTTCTCTTCTAATTCTTTTTCTTATTCTACTTCCATTCCTTCTTCAAAATGCCCCATTTTAAGTCTCGCTGTTTGCTTGATGGGTGTGCCACCCGAAATGTCTCTGTGCTGTGACGGCCACTTCCTGAACCACTCTCACTTGTCACTTGTCACTTGTGTGGTCGTGATGTTATTCTAAAGGGGATACCGAAGGGGGAGCTGCAGCCCTCATGGCTAGAATGGGAAATGACTGTTCATGGAGGCTGGGACAGGGAACTCATGTAATACTCCATAGAAGGGAAAGCGCTCTGTACGCTAGACCTCCCTGTCTTGCGGACATTCTCCCGGAATCCCCCTCCTTCTCCCTGGACAATGTAACCTCCTTCCTCCAACAAATCCATATCCTACATCTGATCTAACCATCCTGCTGTAACATTCCGTTCTTTCCCCTTCCCTCATCGTTTCACTATTATTCTTTAACCCTGACCCTTTATATGCTTTGCCATAGTGCCATATGACCTCTGATGGCTGGCACATTCCCTTTTTAGGCATTAAATCAATCAATCAACAGAGCAATACACTGCCCTGGGCCCACAATTATCCCTTATGAATCCCGCCAGAAGAATCCTTTCACAGATGCACTGACAGGTTAACAATCACTAGGGGGAATAATCTTATTTCCCATTATTATTATTGTTTATTATAAGTTATTAAAGTCATTATTTCTTTTCTGATAAATGAATTAGCAGTATGCATAAATTAGCGTTAACTAAATAAATAACATCATGAAATCGGGTAATTTTTCCCGATTGATGAGGTTATTTATTTAGTTAACGCTAATTTATGTATAGTTTTAATTCATTTATCAGAAAACAGAATATATCAATGGAAAGCTAATTAAATTCCGCTTTTATTGATATTCTCCATGTAAAAAGTTTTTGAGCAAAATATTAAATGGCGAAGAGTTTAAGTTAATGCATATTTCTTGAAAGTCTCATAATGGCATTTCTTTTATGTGTTTTACAGTTTTTTATTTGATAATATTATAGAACAAACATTTCCGAAGATAACAGTATATCTTTTATACTGATAAACATTATATTAGATAGGTAAACTTGTACGGGGAGCGGAGCGGGTGGGATCTAGATGGTGTGACGTCACGGGCGATGTATCAGGCCTTGTCTCTCGGTGGCCTCGCTACAAGCAAGGCCGAAACGTTTTACTCAGCTTTGAAGATGATGTCGGATTTGCACTGATGAATTCGAGTGTGGATACCTGCTACGACGAAGCTATATGTTTAGTTAAGGCAGCACAACTCATTCGTCGAGATATGTTGGGAATGCAAGCAACATTTGATGGGTCCTTTAGCAAACAAAGGCTGACAAGAACAGGCTGTTCCCAAGTCACTGGTGGCACTAGTTGCCATGATAATGGACGGCCCAAACATTATGAATAAAGTAACTGAGCAGGTGAGACAATCAACGCTCAGTATGGCACAATTGCTGCAGTACAACAGCTACGTGAAAAGACGCCCATGTTCCACTGGTACTCATCACACTAAGAGCAGAGAGACGCCACTGCCAATATACCTCGGTATGATGATTCATGCAAACACACGAAAACGTGAACTTGTTGATAACTTATTCCATCTCGGACTATCAATATCATATGACAGGGTAATGGATATATCCATGGATATGGCCATGAAGCAGCCAGCCAATATGAAATGATGGTGTTGTATGCCCCCTCATTCCCTTTGAGATGGTCTCTTCACGACTGCGGGGGTGGATAACATTGACCACAATCCCAGCTCAAACACTGCTCGTGAATCCTTTTTGGCACTGGCATATCGCTGTTCTAAAATCGTAAAAAAGAGACTGATGGCACCAAGCGATAAAGAGCTAACTTACAACCAGGGACAGCAAACAAGAAGATACCACAACTAATGGAAACCTACACGATCCTGACTCCAGTGAAAGATCCAGAAAGAAAGAAAGATCCAGAAATCCCCGAGACGACAGGTCCACTCACATGTAACACTGCTCCTCTGGAGGCTGCTCTGAAACGAGGAAAAGAAATGACAGAAAAAAACACAGGACTCATACATCAAAGGGCCAAAATATTGATGATCCGATTGCTTGGGCTGCATTCCACTCAACTGAAAAACAATCACGTAACTTCGATGTCACCATCACATCACTTCTGCCATTGTTCCCAGATGACTCAAAGTCAGTGGCCATGATTCGTCATTCGATGGATGGGTTACAAACAAGCTGTCGAACATCTGAACCCTGGACAGATTCCTGTGCCCCAGTAGATCAGCCTTTGTTCGCGATCGCAAAGCTCATCCAAAGGAATTGGCCAGAAGTGTACGGCGAAGAGAACTTTTTCATCCTACTTGGAGGGTTGCATTTAGAAATGGCTGCTTTGACAACTCTCGGGGATTTGCTGGATGGCAGTGGTTGACTAATGTTCTTACCCCAAACAGGTATTGCGACAGCAGGAACGGCTGACTTCTTTCTCAAAAAGGGGCCCATGTCAAGCGCACTAGAAATGCACACCAAGTCACCTCCAGTGCATTATCAAGTTTGCTCCACACAGCTTATTATGTGTATAGCATGGAAACAAGTGCACCGCTGTCGTTTGATGATTGGTGTGTGAAGAAAGCTGAGGTTTCTCCACAGTTCCAGTACTGGTATATGGTCATGCACCTGGAATGTCTCCTCCTGGTCTATGTGCGGTCACTTCGTGATGGTAAATTTTACTCTACGTTCTGTGCTGAAGGCATTAGCTCCATGGTTCTTTGCCTTGGACCACACTCACTATGCTCGATGGTTTCCCGTTCACCTACGTGATATGATAACACGACTTACCCATGTAGCGAAGGAGTTCGATCAAGACAGCTTCATTGTTCATAAGACGACTCGCCCCTTCTCAGCCATGGCTATCGCCAGGCACATGAACAAACCCAAAAAATCGTCAAGGGAGATGGTGGGGCAAACGGGTTGATGCAAATCCTAGAGCTCTACTGAGGTGGATGGGAGGGTGGACCAGAAATCGCGAGGGGAATAGACAGTTTGAAACAGTTGGCTCGGATAAACAAAACACTGGGCAAGACCAAGTCAGGCATCATGAGCATACACGATCCGCACAAGTCTCCTTTGCCAGCGAGGTCAGGGCTCTTGTCAAAATAATCAAAGATCTCGGTAATCCATTAGAAGACAGTGGCGACCTTCTGGTTTTAGATACCGGAGACATCCCAGATCAAGCTGTTGCTAAAACTTTTCGTGGGATAGAGAAAGCTGGGTCAGGACCAATATACAGCTATGTCAAACCCCGCGGTTAATTGAGCGAACAACACCTGTATCGGATACGATTCCCAAAAAAGATTGGCCTTGTTCAGGGCCCGGGCCCCCCCAAGGACTCCATCCAAAGTGACACAGATGGTAGCATCGCTCAAGAGTGACTGTGCACTGTTCTCCAGGCTTTACACCGCATGCCAAACACGTGACGGTGATTTGGAAAACTTCATCAAGCATGAAAACCATGCATACCCGTCAGCCTTGTCTCAGTTGGGAAAACTACGGCTTGGTACCAAAGCGGATCTAACCGACTGTCTAGAGAAGCCTTGTACATCTGAAGGCGAGCCGCCAACAGTCGACGTCATCATACTGGATGGATCATCCAGTATGACATATCGTCAATATGCTGAGGCCAGTGGGAGCGAAAACCTTCCAAGACTACGCCACACTAGTGTTCCTGCCGTACATCAAGGCACAGTTGGCAAAACCAACAAGAGTTGACATTATTTGGGGTGTGTATCGCCAGGTAGTCTAAAGAATACAACAAGAGAAAAACGAGGAAAGGGCGTCAGAAGGCGTGTCCCCAACAGTCAACTCAAACCCAGGAAAAATGGCAAGAGTTTATGAGAATAGATGACAGCAAGACTGAGCTCTTTCATTTTTTGGCACATCAAGTGGTTTGGAAATCTTTCGACCGGAAGGAAGTGATCTAACATGCGGCGAGAATGTGCTTTGTTCTCGTGTTCATCAGGATGTCCATCGTTGGCACCTTGTACTCACGAAGAGGCCCACACCCGGATGTTTCTGCACGTCATGGATGCATGCAGCAGAGAAAGGTTATCGTAGGGTGCTGCTGCGTACAGTGGACACGGATGTCGTCATCCTGGCTGTCTCGATGTTTGGCAATTCGAGAACACCCAACTTTGGATAGCGTATGGTACTGGCAAACACCTTCAATACATCTCAGCTCATCAAATCGCCACATCTTTGGGTGCAGAAAAGGCACGAGCTCTTCCCATGTTCCACGCATTCACCGGTTGTGACACGGTCCTTCCTTTGCTGGTAGGGGGAAGACAACTGCCTTTGACACAGGAAATCATTCAATGCTGTTACTGCAGTATTTTCGAAACTTGTTGCAAAGCCAGCAAGCTTCAATGATGATTGTATGTCAGTACTAGAGTCGTTTCGTAGTGTTGCTATATGACAGAACGAGTTTGAAGTACCGCTGACTCAGCCAGGAGACATCTATTCACTACCCAAAGCAAGATCCATCGATGCCATCCCACCCAAATAGCGCAGCGCTTTTGCAGCACGCAAAAAAGTGCCATTTACCAGGGCGGACATGTTTGGGAGGGAGGCACACATACGAGCTCCAGATTCCTTCGCCAGAGTCATGGGGATGGAAAAAGAATACTTCAGGAGGATGGGAGCCATTGTGGACATTGTTGCCAGAAGCAGCAGTGTCCTGTTCAGAGTTGCTACGGTGTGGCTGTAAGAAGGGATGCAGGGGACTCTGCAAATGTGTCAAAGCTGATCTGAAGTGCACGTCACTCTGCAACTGCGCTGGTAATTGTGATCACAATGATAGCCATTAACTTGTGTTGTTTAGTTGTTCAGTTGCTAACTATTCTTGAATTGTGTGCCACTCAGTGCTAGATTATTTCTTTGATATATATGGTCTATTCAACATTTTGTTTTGCTTATTTTGTTGATATGTTGTTTTGTTCCGCGCCTTGTCACCTTAAAAAAATATTGTTTCATTTCTATGTTAGTGTTTTGAATAACGATATACATGTATGTGATAAGGTATACACACATGGTTATATATTATGGTGTCATATTCTTTGACAATAAACTATGTGATTTTTGTACATGTGTGTTAAATTATTTCCTAAACCTTGAAAAATTGCTGCATTTTCCATTTTTTTGCGAGCTAATTTAAATTTTTGGTCTGGCATATTGATTTGTGTCCATGTTATCATCAAAACGATGATTCCATCGGATTCCTCATAGCTGAAAACATATAAATAGATGCTTTATTCGTCTGGTTATGTCATTTATTGGCGAAGATATTAGACTTCATAATTTCTCACAATTTGTTAGGCGGCCATATTGGATTTTGTCATTTCTGGGCATGAAGGGGAAAAATTGAGCTTGGCCTTATATCTGAAATTGTTTAGTATATACTAACCTTCAAATGTGCCAATTTTCGTGCTTTTACCACCAAAGCCACAATCCTCCTATATTTGGCCACATATCCTACTTGGAGCGTTGCTTGCTGCATTCGAACGCAGATTATGAGAGGGTATTTAGAAAGCTTAACCTTACCAAAACAAAGGTAAGAATTCGCGAATTATATTTCTGACGGGAACTCTACTTGGTTCTCTTCCAGCAGCGCATTTTGTAAGGGAAAAGGTAGATTGTGTTACTTTCATCCCTGCAGATGATAGGATAAGTCGATGACAACTGACACACTATAATTATAATATAAGCGCCATCTGTCACAGGGGATATAGAGGAGGAACAGGAGGAACCTCTTTTCTTTTGAGGATGATAGCTACGTAGAGCTCTACCGTAGAGTTCAGCTTCTTGTGAGTCATGATCTGTTACTATATTTTGTTTTTGTATTATTTGATTCTATTTATTTTGTAGAGAAAAAAATAACATGTTGAATGTTGTGTCATGCATGATTGGATCTAGAGTCTAGGTAGCTATTATCTATTTTGGTGAAAAGAGGAAATATTTTTATATGTGGAATGCTGAATTCAATGAAGTATAAAGACAATTACTGACTATATTAGTTTACCTAAGGTTGTACGATAATTTCTATCTGAAAATACGAAAATTCTGGTGGCTCGGTACGATAATGTTGCTACAAAACTTCACAACCCAGCAGGACGGTGACAGTCAAACTAATAATAAAGTGTCTAATAATACTAGGGCATAATAATAGAGTGTGGCAGATATGAGCAGGAGAGGGGAGGCTGATACAGTCCATATTAGGAGTGATAGGAGACGGTGAATGGGTAGGAGGATATAAAGAGGTGGATGGAGAATCCTTAAATGTGCTAGGGGATGGATTCAGCAAAACCCTTTACGAGGTAAAACTCTGGTAAATTTCCTCGTACCTCCCTGCACATGGCACGACCCTATTCAGCAAACACTTAAGATATTGCAAGTATCCTCGTAACCTACGAGTGGTCCTTGGGGCTAGTAGCGGCTTACCAGAAGATTACCCGACATATTAGCGGGAAGGAACACCGTCTCCTGTATCTGATTTCATCATCTAGCTACTTATATAAATAAATTCTGATAGTGAATACTAATTTTTGATCATTTATATTGTTGCAAGAGTAGGGACATGTATACTAATAACCGAAATAAGTGCAAAAAGGCCGTGCAATGGACACTATAAGTTTCCCGTATTGTGTCCTTGGCGGCGATATTGTGTCGTCATTTAAGCACTGTCTTTATGTTCCACACTGCCACAGTTCATATGATCGTGTGTGGTGGGGCTGGCAACATGTGGCAGGCAGGTGTGGTGTTTTGGTGTGGTGGGGCTGACAACATGGTCAGGCCTGAGGTGTGGTGGCTGGTGGGGCTGGCAACATGTGTCAGGCAGTAAGCATCGTCATTACCACATCCTGTCCAGTGTCTAGAATATATAAAATAGATAAAAAAAACCCGCCCCCACACCGAAAGTGCAGCGCGTTACCGCCGTAAGAGTCCCAATATCACCTGTGTTAAACTCGCATCACAATTCACCTCCTGGATTTATTGTTAACCCCATTTTAGGTCAGGAGTCATGGGTCAGGGTCACTAATCCCACGGTCCCCCCCGTCTATCCACTCCTGCCATCACTACGACATATCTCTTTAGTTCCGTAAGTGTTTTTGTTTGTTGGTTAACGTAAATTTCTCCCCCAAAAATA
>JACEEZ010001278.1:0-2500 GCA_016584305.1 Chionoecetes opilio
AAAAAACTTTAATTTAGCAGCTTTCCAAGGGGCTGGCCGGGGGGGGGGGAGTCCCCCCCAAATAGGATAAAATCCTAAACCAGGAGGGGGATCCTGTAGAAATTATCCCAGAAGTTTGCGAACTACATTCCCCCGTGCAAAAAGGCCTCAGTCGGTTATTTTGCTTAAACGCCTTATCGTAAAACGTCGGCCTCTCCTTAGTTGGGAGAATTCCTGAAAAATGATATGAGTATTTTTTTGATTTCCGGATCAACTTCCTTACTTGTCCAGAATTCCTTCAATCCGCTATGTAACTCGTTTGTCTGATGGATGACATAGGGGAAGTGTTTCGTGTGTTCTTGTGACGTCATCGCAGCTGCATGATTTTCGCGTCGATCTTGCTCCGGGAAACAGAAGCCGCCCTTTTTTTGTCATTTCGTGACCCTACCACAAACTCCACAAGTTGTCCTGGGATTGAGTCCCCGATCAATCTGGTCTCGTGAGGTTTCCTTTCATTTCGCCAGAACCTGAAATTTGTTGAAAGTTTTGATCGTTAGGGCGCTGACTGCAGTTGGTCTCGTGCTCCTCGCCTTACGGAGCAAAGGGAGCAGGGGAAGGAGAAGAGAGGAGCGGGGGAGGAGGAGGACCTGCGTAGAGATTGGAAAGGGGTGAGGAGAGGTAAAGGGAGGAGGGGAGGGGGTAGATGGAGGAGGAGGAGGAGGGGGGAGGAGGGGGAAGGAGGAGGAGGGGAGGAGGAGGGAGTGGGGGAGGGGGAGGAGGAGGGGAGGAGGGGGGTTTGAGGGAGGAGGTGGAGGGGGGGGAGGAGGTAGGGGAAGGGGGAGTGGGAGGAGTTGGGGAGGAGGAGGGGTGGAGGAGTGGAGGGGTTGGATGAATAGAGGGGATGTGGTACGGTGGGGGGCCGGTAGTTTAGGCCGGTGGAGGTCTTAAGGGTATAGGAGTGTGCGGGGGAAAACTGGGAGAGGAGGATGAGGAGGACGGGGGGGTAGAGGAGGAGGGGGTTACTCAGGCGGAAGGAAGGGAAGGAGGGGCCGAAGAGGGGGCGAGTGATGGCAGGTGGGGGTTTGGGGGTGGAGGGAAGTGATGGCAACAGCCTTCCGTAGACTGTCATAACCTCTCACGGAGACTGCCTACTCTTTTTAAAGACTTTTTACAGTGCAGGGCTTTTTCTTCTTGTTGAAAAACCAAAGCTGTGGAGTGATAAAAATTTTTGTGGAGAAACTTTCCACTGCAACCAAAACCTTGCGTAAATGGAAGGCTGCAAAAAAAAAAAAAATTTTATGCGCTGGGGGTTTTAAAATAGATGTGGAAACCAATTTAAAAAAAACTGAAAACTTTAAGACAAAGGAGTAAATGCGTTTATTTTATATCTGTTGGAAGCGATGCTTCTTCTCTCTCTCCTCTTCTCTCTCTCCCCCTCTCTTCCTCTCTCTCTCTTTTTGTCTCTCTTCCTTCTCTCTCTCTCTCTCTCCTCTCTCTCCCCTCCCCTCTTTTCTCTCCTCTCTGCTCTCCCCCTCTCTCTCTCTTCTCTCTCTCTCCTCTCCCCTCCCTCTTTTCCCTCTCTCTCTCTCTCTCTTCTCTCTCTCTCTCTCTCCTCTCCTCTCTCTCTCTCTCTCTCCTCCTCCTCTCTTCTCTCTCTCTCTCTTCTTCTTTTTTTCCTCTCTCCTCTCTCTCCTCTCTCTCTCTCTTCCCCTCCTCCCCTCCTCCTCCTCGCTCCTCCTCCTCTCCCCCTCTTTTCTCTCTCTCTCTCTCCTCTCTCTCTCTTCTCCTCTTTTCCTCTCTCCCTCCTCTTCCTCTCTCCTCTCTCCCCTTCTCCCTCTTTCTCTCTCTCTCTCTCCTCTCTCTCTCTCTCCTCTCTCCCCCTCTCTCTCCTCTCTCCTCTCTTCTCTCTCTCTCTCCTTCCCTCTCTCTCTCTTCTCTCTCTCTCCTCTCCTTTTCTCTCTCTCTCCCCTCTCTCTTCTCTCTCCCCTTCCTCTCTCTCTCTTCTCTCTCTCTTCTCTTCTCTCTTTTCTCTCTCTCTTCTCTCTCTCTCTCTTCTCTCTCTCTCTCTCTTCCCCCCCTCTTCTCTCCTCTCTCTTCCTCTCTCTTCTCTCTCCTCTCTCTCTCTCCTCTCCTCTCTCTCTCTCTCTCTCTCTCTCCTCTCTTCTCTCTCTCTCTCTCTCTCTCTCCTCCTCTCTTCTCTCTCCCTCTCTCTCTTTCTTCTCTCTCTCTCCCCCTCTCCCCTCTCTCTCTCTCTCTCCTCTCTCTCTCTCTCTTCTCTCTCTCTCTCTCTCTCCTCTCTCTCTCTCTCCCTCTCAGGTGGAAAGGGGGGGCGGGGTTGAGTAAAAATCGAAGGTCGAAGGTAGTCCCTTGGAATACTTTCTAAAAAAACGAGTGGAAAAACCCCACCCTTTTTTCCCATTTTAAAAATGCCACGAAATCTATGAAGAACTAAAAAAAAACTTTTAGTTTTTTTTTAAAACAAGCACAAATAAATACAAAAGGACAAGCCTTGAAAGTTATA
>JACEEZ010001278.1:7500-42500 GCA_016584305.1 Chionoecetes opilio
GTTCGAAGTAAAAAAAACGTCAAACATATTGGGCCACTGAAGATAAGAAAACATTTTGGAAAAAATTAAAATAAAAGCATGGCATTCGTACCAATTTTACTTTAATGGGTTTTTATTAAGAGACAAAACTCCATTACCAGAACCCGAAAACATGTATGCGGGACTCGAAAGTGATAGTTTGGAAATGGAGAGTAACATAACAAAGTATCAAAGTATTTGCGAAACTTGACAAGCAAAATCCGTGGGGGGGAAAAAATCTCCCGAGTTTTACTTCGGAAGTCACAGTAAAACTTTCGCTTCCCTAAAGATTACCTCAAAAAATCGCAATGGCAAAAAAGTTCCCGTAGTGGAATTAGCTAATTTTTCACCCATATTCAAGAAAAGGGGGTAAGAGCCTCGCAAGTAATTATCGCCAAAAGTCTAACGTCTGGATTGTTAAAAATTTGAAAAAAATTGCGAAATAAATTTGTGTTTTTCTCGATAAAAAAACTCAATCTCCCGCTGGATTTCGAAATAAATCCCGCTTAACAAAACCCACTGGGTTTTTTTAAAGTCATTTATTCAAACTGGGGCCTAAAAATTTCCCCCGGTGTTAAAAATCTTTATTTTCAGAAAGCCTGATACAGTTCTCCATAAGCACTTTGACCAAGCTAAGGGCACATGGCTTGGAGAGAATTATGTTCAGGATGGGGGATTGGCTTTCAAACGTAAAAAACCGGGGAGTAAAAATGGCGAAGCATCTGATTGGGTTTAAAGTTATTAGTGGGGTGCCTCAGTGTCAGTTTTGGGTCCCACTCTTTTTTTGATATATTCAAAGATTGGGCTGCGGGCTTTACTAAAATATCGAAATTTGCAGATGACACCAAAATTTGGGGGTAAGCATATACTAGAGAAACTGCGAATCTACAAAATTCCGACAAACTATCAACGGAGTGAAAATGGCATTTTAAAAAATTAATTCCGATAAATGTAAAATAAGCAATTGTGCAAAGATAACCTCAAATTAAATATCAATGCAAAATAAATCGTTAACAAGACGCAGGAAAGGATTTGGTGTCTCATATAAGATCTGAAAACCATCCGCATTGCCTAGCTGCCGTAAAAAGGGGAAAATGATGTTTTGGGGTTTATAAAAGCAACTTTGAACAAAAAACTCCGAAAATATGACACAATTATACACGTCATTGGTTAGGGGCCCCACTTGAAAATGCCCTTCAATTTGGTCGCCCGTTTTGTAAAAGACCAAACAAAAATTTGGAATCATGCAAAAAAGAGCACCAAATAAATTCCATCTCGGCGAAAATTTATCTTATGAAAGAGACTGCGGGAACTTTATGTTTTCCTTAAAAAACGTAGAATCCGTGGGACTTTAAAAGAAACCTTTAAATCCTAAAAGGATTTGGGTGTCTTATCAAGAGAACCTATTCGAGCTTTCAACTCAAGTGAAAAAGAAAAAATGGTTTAAAACTAACGGTCAACGTTGTCACCGATTCCGAAAAAATTTTTTCAATGTTGAGTTGTTACGATGGAACAAAATTACCCAGCAAATGTTGTCGGAGCCAGAAAATAACTACATTTAAAAAACGACTTGACCGCACTGTAAAGTAAATGGGTATTGATAGGCGAATTCATATCTATCCCCCCTTCGTTAGGTAGTGGGAGTGGGGTTGTAGTTAGTATTTTCAATCCTTCATTTTTGCAGTATGAACCTTCCATTTCCCATTCTCTTTTGGGACATGGTACATTTTTCCCAAATGTTTCCCCTTACATGTAGTTCATAGTTAGTATAGTGTGCGCAAACCCCGTTTTTGGCCAATAGGTCCCCCGGTGTTTGTTTTTCCTATGTAAACCATTAAACCTCCTCCTCCTCCCTTCCCCTTCTTTTTTTTTACGCTCTTCTTATAACCTCATTTTTCCTCATTTTTCCCTATTATTTTTCCTCTTCCGGTTTTCCTTTACCTTTGTGTAGAAGAAGGATAGAGAGAGAGAGAGAGAGTAAGAGAGAGAGAGCGAGTAAAAAGGAGGAGGTAAAGAGAAGAGAGAGGAGTAAGAGAGAGAGAGTAGAAAAACTACCTAAATCATCTCTCCTTTGGAAATCTGGACGCCTACTAATACCTCTCTCTCTCTCTCTCTCTTCTCTCCCTTCTCTCTCCTCTCTCTCTCTCTCCTCTCTCTCCTCTCCTCTCTCTCTCTCTCTCTCTCTCTTTCACAATCTCGTAACTATACCTCGTTGCGCTCTCTTCTCTTCCTCCCTCTTATCTTCCCCCTCTTCCCCTTCCCTCTTCTTCCCCCTTTCCCCCCCCTCCCCACCCCCCCTCCCCTCCTCCCCCCCCCCCTCCCCTCACCCCCACCTACCCACCCCCTCCCTCCCCTCACCCCTCCCTCCCCTCACCCCCTCCCTCCCCTCACCCCCTCCCTCCCCTCACCCCCACCTCCCCTCACCCCCCTCCCCTCCCCCTCCCCCCCCTCCCCTCCCTCCCTCACCCCCTCCCTCCCCTCACCCCCACCTCCCCTCAAACCCCTCCCTCCCCTCACCCCTCCTCCCCCCCACCCCCTCCCTCCCCCACCCCCCACCTTCCCTCACCCCCTCCCTCCCTTCACCCCCCCTTCCCTTCACCCCCTCCCTCCCCTAACCCCACCTCCCTCCATCTAACAAGGACCAATCATTAATCACCCTCAACATAGTCATGTCAGAGCCTTTGCCTAATCGTTTGCATAAATCGTCTTCTAATCAGTGGTTCGATGATCGCTTGTTCGTCTCGTCATCTTTTTGGCGCGCTCCGTGTGTGTGTGGTGTGTGGTGTGTTGTGTGGTGCAAATTTTGTCTTTTTAAAAAATATTATTTTCTTGTTTATTTTGTGTGTTGTGTTGTTTGTGTGTTGTGTGTGTTGTTGTTTGTGTGTGTGTGTGTGTGTGTGTTTTTTGTGTGTGTGTGTTTTGTGTGTTTGTGTTGTTTTGTGTGTTGTGTTTGTTGGTGTTTGTTTGTGTTGTGTGTGTGTGTTTTGTGTGTGTGGTTGTGTGTGTGTGTGTGGTGTGGGGGTTTTTTGTGTGTGTGTGGTGGGGTTTGTGGTTTTTTTGTTTGGTTTTTTTTATTTTTGATATTTTGGTTTTTTTTTGGTTTTTTTTTTATTTTTTTTTTTTTCTCAAGGTTTGTAATTTTTTCTTTTCCTATTTTTTGGATTTTTTTTTCCCCTTTTTTTCCCTTTTCCGAAGGGGGGAAAAACCCCAAAAGGGGGGAAAAAAAAAGAGAGAGAGAGAGAGAGAGGGGAGAGAGAGAGAGGAGAGATTTTGGAGAAAGGGAAAAAGGGCAAAAAAGGGAGGAAGGGGAAGGGGGAGGGGGAAGGGGAAGGGGGGGAGGGGGAGGGGGAGGGGGGGAAGGGGGAAGGGGGGAAAGAAGAGGGAGGAAGGAGGGGGGGGAAAAAAGGAGGAGGAGGAGAGGAGGGGGAAAAGGAGGAGGGGGGGAAGGAAAAGGAGGGAGGGAGGGGGAAAAAAGGGGGGGAAATGAGAAAGCGGGGAAAGGGGAAAGGGGAGGAGGAGGAGGGGGTAAAAAAGGGGAAAGGCGGGGGGAGGGACAGGAAAAAAAGGCGGGGAAAAGTTAAAAAGAAGGGAAATCAGGACCCTATAGAGCCATTAGCCTGGGGGGGAATTTAAAAAAAAAAACCAGTTTGTACGAGGAGGAAAAGGAGAAAAGAAGAAAAAAATTGAAAAAAGGGGGGAAAGGAGGGGAGGAGGAGGGGAAAAAAAGGGAGGGGAGGAGGAGGAGGAGAGGGGGAGGAGGAAAAGGAGGAGGAGAAGAGGAGGAAATGAAGAGGGAAGGATTTTTAGGAGGGGGGGGGGGGAGGAGGAGGAGGGGAAGGGGGATTACAAGGATTACATGGGAAAAACGACCCAGGAACCTTTGGCCTACGGGGGTTCCTGAATACATCTAAAACTATAAAACACTTGTAAAAAACTTTGGGAAAAATGATCCCAGCCCTAAAGGAAGAACATGGAAATTCATAGTGCGAATGATGGGGAATAAAAAATACTAATAAAACACCACTACCACTAAAAACTATTCGAAGGGGGGACTAAACGAATTCGCACATAAAACCCCCTTTTTACTTTACAGTGCGCGTAAAAGTCTGTTTTTAATGTATTATTGTGTGGGCTCCGCAACTTTTTCTGGAACTTGCCCATCGATCAACGACTCTAACATTGAAAAAATTTTTTACGGAGATGGGATGCAACGTTGACCGTTTTTTTTTAAACCATTATTTTTTTTGTCACTTGAGTTAAAAAGCTCGAATAGGTCCTCTTGTTTAAATGACAAAAAAACCCTTTTTGGGATTTTAAAGGTTTCTATCAAGCCCCCACGGTTCTACGATCCTTTAAGGAAAAATATTAAGTTTCCGCAGTCTCTTTTCTAAGATAATTTTCGCGAGATGGAATTTATTTGGGTGCTCTTTTTGCCTGTTTCCCAAATTTGGTTTGATTTTTTACGAAACGGGGCCCCCAGAATTGAACGGCATATTCCAAGTGCGGCCAAACCCAGGGCGTTTAATTGTGTCATTACTTTCGGGTTTATGTTCAAAGTTACGTTTAATAAAGCCCAACATCATATTTCCCTTTTTTTACTGGCGCTGGGCAATGCGAACGGTTTTCAGATCATTACATGATGCACCTAGATCCTTTTCCTGCTGTACTTCATTAACGATTTATTTGCTTTTGATAGTTATTTTGGGGTTATCGTTGCCTATATGCTTTTACTTTACATTATGGGAATTGAATTTTAATAGCCCTTTATCACCCCAATCTGATATTTGTCGGATACTTGTAGATTTCCATTTTTCTCTATTTTGCTTTACCCTAATTTGGTGTCATCTGCAAATTTGATTTTTTAATACGTCCCACCCCAGATCTTGAATTTTCAGAAAAAGATGGGACTCAAGACCGAGCCTGGGCACCCCCCCATACATCTAACCAATCAGATCCTCACCATTTTTTTAACCCGTTTTTAGTTTTTGAAACCCAAATCCCCAAATCCGAACATAATTGCTCTCCTATGCCAGTGCCATTTGCTTTTGGGCAAAAATCCGCTTATGTGGGAAATGTACGAAGGCTTTTTTTGAAAAACAAGGGATATTTAAACCAGGGGAATTTTAGCGTCCCAGTTTAATAAAACATTAAAAAAAAACAGTAGGTTTGTTAAACAGGATCTCTTATTTTGAAAACCATGCTGGGGTTAGTATAGTTATTTTCATCGAGAAAAGACCTATTTTACCCGCAATATTTTCTCAAATATTTAACAACACGGGCGTTAGACTAAATTGGGCATAATTCTTGCGAGGGTCTACTCCCTTTTTTGAATATCGGTGTAAATTTGCTAATTTCCACTACTAGGAAAATTTTTTTTCCTTAGCGATTATTGAAAAAATCTTTTAAAGGGGGCGAAAATTGCTGTGACTTTGCGAAATAGCGCGGGGAGATTTTTGTCCACCCCCAGGATTTTGCGGGTAAGTTTTCGCAAATACTTTGATATTTTGTCTATGTTATCTCTCCTATTCCCCGTCTAACCCTTTTGGTCCTGCATACATGTTTATGGTTCTGGTAATGGATTTCGTTTCTTTAATAAATACCGCATTAAAAATTCTTTATAGAACCCAACCTTTTTTCATTTTCCCAAAATATTTTTATTATCTTTCGTGGTCCAATACTTGTTTTGACGTTTTTCTTTTTTCGAAAGTATTGAAAAAAACCTTTTTGGTTTTATTTGGGATTCCTTTGCAATTTTTTTTTTATACTCGCGCTTTTTTTACTTAAAGTCCTTTGCAGCGACGTTTGACGTCATTGTTTCTCTAAATCGCAGTCTCATTTTTTGTTTGTAAACTTTATACGCTCGGCGCTTTCTGCCCAAAATTTGTTTGGGTTCATTATTCATCCAAAGGGTCGGTTTTGTTATTCAAAAGTTTTTTTCCATGGGGGCTGTTTTTCCACCACCGATTGGGGTTTTTAGTGAAATCTTTCAATTTTTCGGCGTTATTACCTTTGTAGTCAAACCATTCCGTGGAATCCGTGGGGTGGGGCAAATTTCGCCGCGTTACTTCCGAATGTCACGTCAACCGCTCCCCTTAAAGATTATGCTCAAAAAATCGCTAAAGGGCAAAAATGTTCCTAGTAGTGGAAAAAATTGCTAATGTTACCCGATATTCAGGAAAGGGGAGTAAGAGCCTAGCAAGAAATTTTCGCCCAATTAGTCTAAAATCTGTGATTGTTAAAAATTTTAGAAAAATTGCGGGGTAAAATGTGTCTTTTCTCGATGAAAATAACTCAATTTAACTCCCGCATGGATTTTTGAAATAAAATCCGCTTAACAAACCTTTTCTGGTTTTTTTTAAGTCATTTTTTCAAACTGGGCGCAAAAACCCTCGGATGTAAATCCCTTTATTTTCAGAAAGCTTTCGTACAGTTCCCATAAGCGACTGTTGCCAAGCTAAGGCCATGGGTTAGGAGACAATTATGTTTTTGGATTGGCGATTGGCTTTTAAAACGTAAACCCAAGGGGGAGTAATAAATGGCGAGGCATCTGATGTTGATGTTACAGTGGGGTCCTCAGGGCTCGGTCTTGGGTCCTACTCTTTTTCTGTATATACAAAGATCTGGACTGCGGGTGTATTAAAATATCGAAATTTGCAGAGACCCAAATTAGGCGGAAGCATATATAGAGAAAACTGCGAACTCATACAAAAATGATTCAACAAACTATCAGATTGGGGAAAATGGCTATTAAAAATTCAATTCCGATAAAAGTAAAGTAAAGCTATGGGGAACGATAATCAAATATAACTATCAAAACAAAAAAAAATCGAACTGAAATACAGCGGAAAAGGATTTAGGTTCATCATCAGTAATATCTGAAAACCAGCCCGCATTGCCTAGCTCCAGTAAAAAGGCAAATAGGTTGGGGTTTATTAAACGCAACTTTAAAATTAAAAATCCCAAATGATGACACAATTATACACGTCCTTGGGTTTGGCCCCCACTTGGAATATGCCGTTCAATTCTGGGCGCCCGTTTTGTAAAGATCAAGCCAAATTGGGAAACAGTGCAAAGAAGAGCAACCAAAAAAATTCCAAACTCCGAAATTCATCTTTTGAAAGAGACTGCGGAAACTTAAAATGTTTTCCTTAAAGGATCGAAGAATCCGTGGGGACTTGATAGAAACCTTTAAGATCCTAAAAGGATTTGATGTCATTAATCAAGAGAACCTATTCGAACTTTCAACTCAAGTGACAACAAGAAATAATAGTTTAAAACGTTGCATCACCGATCTCCGTAAAAATTATTTCAATGTTAGAGTCGTTGATCGATGGAACAAGTTACCAGCAAATGTTGTCGGAGCCAGCACAATAACTACATTTAAAAACAGACTTGACGCGCACTGTAAAGTAAATGGGTATTGATAGTGCGATTTCGTACCTAGTCCCCCGTATCGATTAGTTGTAGTGGTAGTGGTAGTGGTAGTTGTAGTTAGTATATTTCATACCCTATCTTTCTGCACTACGAAACTTCCATGTTCCTATTTTTTAGGGACATGGTATCATTTTCCAACTGTTTTCTTACATGTAGTTGATAGTTAGTAGTATGTAGTTTCAGCAGATACCCTCGTCATGGACCAATAGGTCTCCTGGTGTCTGTTATTCCTATGTAATCCTATGTAATCCTCCTCCTCCTCCTCCTCCTCCTCCTCCTCCTCCTCCTCCTCCTCCTCCTCCACCTCCTCTTTCTCCTCACTGTTAATTTCTATAACTTATTTAGTGAATTTATTAAGCAACTAATTAGAATTTCGATCACTAAAATTAATACATTAAGGATTCAGACGTTAGTAATTAATTTTCTTTATATTCCCTTATTTATTTATTCATTCACTTAGTAGGTCAGTCAATCAGTCAGTCAGTCAGTCAGTCAGTCAATCAGTCAGTCAGTCAGTCAGTCAGTCAATCAGTCAGTCAGTCAGTCAATCAGTCAGTCAGTCAGTCAATCAGTACATCAGTCAATCAGTCAGTAATTCAGTCAGTTAGTCAGTACATCAGTCAGTCAGTCAGTCAGTAAGTCAGTCAGTCAATCAGTACATCAGTCAATCAGTCAGTAAGTCAGTCAGTTAGTCAGTACATCAGTCAGTCAGTCAGTCAGTAAGTCAGTCAGTCAATCAGTACATCAGTCAATCAGTCAGTAAGTCAGTCAGACAGTCAGTACATCAGTCAATCAGTCAGTAAGTCAGTCAGTCAGTCAGTACATCAGTCAATCAGTCAGTAAGTCAGTCAGTCAATCAGTTCATCAGTCAATCAGTCAGTAAGTCAGTCAGTAAGTCAGTCAGTCAGTCAGTCAGTCAGTCAATAAGTCAGTCAGTCAGTCAGTCAATAAGTCAGTCAGTCAGTCAGTAAGTCAGTCATTGACAGTCAATCAACCGTCGTTTGAACATATATATTGCTCTTTTTTTTTCTCTCTCTCTCTCTCTCTCTCTCTCTCTCTCTCTCCCTCTTTTCTCTCTCCTCTTCTCCTCTCTCTCTCTCTCTCTCTCTCTCTCTCTCTCTCTCTCTCTCTCTCTCTCTCTCTCTCTCTCTCTCTCTCTCTCTCTCTCTCTCTCTCTCTCTCTCTCTCTCTCAAGGTCAATACTGAGTGTGGCAATCAATTATTCATCAATCACTGTACATTAATTATTCAACGTGATATAAATATATAATTATTCATAACTTTATTCAAAAATTTTATTATGCTGACATTGGCAATTACTTTACTTTGATTTATTTGCTCTTTTTTATCAAGGCGATGCTGTAGATAACCAAAGAAGAGGAGGAAGAGGAGGAGAGGAAGATGCAAATGGAGGAGGAGGAGGAGAGGAAGATGCAAATGGAGGAGGAGGAGGAAGATAAAAATGGAGGAGGAGGAAGAAATGGAGGAAAAGGAAGAGGAAAAAGCTGCGTCATGTAAAGGCGGCGTCACACTAGCACTTTTTCCGTCTAGTTTTTTCAGCAACTTTCTAAACACTAGCAATTTTCTGACTGCAAGTCGTCACACACACACAATCGTTCGCCTGCACTACCAGTCAGCTGTTCCTTCGACTGTAAACAAACATGGTTCCGACGCCAGGGCAAGCTATCGCTGGTATACACTTAAATTTTGGTATTATCAAAATAGACCTAATATCGACCTAGATATAATAAGACCTAGATAAGACCTAGTATCAAAGGGCCCTTTTTGGTGGGACAAGTCTGATCTGTGGTCCCAGAGACAAGGTGGGCCCCGTATGCATTCAACGAGAAATTCTTTTGAGCTACGTGTCCACAGCATTTCGTCTATAATCTTAAGTTGAAGTCTTGAAGATGAGAAACAAATTTTGAGTGTGTCTTGAAAAAGAAACACAACATCGAGTCATGCGAGAGACTGTTGGCTGTTATATAGAACCGGCTTTTAATGTACTACATGTACAATAGTCCCCTTGAATTTTTTAATACTTTCAAATGTATTGAATTATAATTTTCAAAAAAATTTCTGATTTTTTACGAATACTTTTTAAAATAATCACTAGGATTTTATTTGACATGAAAGTCGTCTTCAACTTTCCATATGAAGATCATGATAGTCTGAGGGAGACTGACTGATTCAAAGGAAAAACCCAGACGAACGGAAAAAACCAACGGAAATCGAAAACTAGACGGAAAAAGTTTATGTGCCCGCCTTTAAAATAAAAATGTTTCACTTTTTTATTTTATATTTTTTTTGTGGGATTTTTAAAAAATTTCTTTATATCAATTTTTATTTATTCATTGTCACTTAGTAGGTCTTCATCATCAGTCAGTCATCTTTCATCAGTCGGGCATCCCTCAGTCTCACAGTCAGAAAATCTTTGGTAGTTGTATTTCTTCCCCACCTGTCTGTTGTTTGTGTTTTTTTTCTGTCTGTCCTTTTCATTCCTCTTTTTTGTTATTATTCTATTATCCTATCCATTGGTGTGTGTTGTATGTGTGGTGGGTGGTTTTGTGGGGTGTGTGGTTTTTTGTGTGTTGTGTGTGTGTGTGGTGTTGTGTTGTTTTTTGGGGTGTGTAATATGTGTGTGTTGTGTGTGTTTTTTTTGTCTGTCTTTACTGTCCTTTTTTTTATTATTGCTACTTATCCTATCCAAAGTGGGGTGTTTTTGTTGTGTTTGGTGTGTGTTGTGTGGTGTGTTTGGTGTGTTGTATGTGTGTTTGGTGTGTTGTGTGTGTTGGTTGTGTGTGTGTTGTGTGTTGTGTTTGTATGTGTGTGGTGTGTGTGTGTTTTTGTGGTGTGTGTGTGTATGTGTGTGTGTGTGTGTGTTGTGTTGTGTGTGTGTTGTGTGTGTGGTGTGTGTGTGTGTGTGTTGTATGTGTTGTGTGTGGTGTGTGTTGTGTGTTTGTTGTGTGTGGGGTTTTGTGTGTGTGTGGTGTGTTTCTTTTTCTTACATTCCATCTTTTTGTTATTGTTGCTACTTATCCTATCCATAGTTGTGTATGTGTGCGTGGTGGGGTGTGTGTGTGTGTGGGTTGTGTGTGTGTGTGTGTGTGTGTGTGTGTGGATGTGTGTGTTTGGGGTGTTGTGTGTGTGTGTGTGTGGTGTTGGTATTGTGTATGTGTGTGTGTGTGGGGTGTGTATTTGTGTGGTGTTGTGGTGTGTTTGTTTGTGTGTGTTGGTGTGTGTGTGTGTATGTAAAAGTGTTGTGTGTGTGTGTGTTTTGTGTGTGGTGTGTGTATGTGGTGTGTTGTGTGTTGTGGTGTGTGTGTGTGTTGTGTGTGTGTGGGTTGTGTGTCATGTGTGTGTGTGTGTGTGTGTGTGTGTGTGTGTGTGTGTGTGTGTGTGTGTGTGTGTGTGTTTGTGTGTGTGTTTGTGTTGGTGTGAATGCAAAAAAGTATTTATTGGTTTATTGAAAGGCAGAGTGCATGTGTTGTAAATACTACATAGTAGTAAGGGAGGATTATTGGAATACATGTGTGTGTGTGTGTGGGTGTGTGTTGTGTGGTGTGTGTGTGTGTGTGTGTGTGTGTGTGTGTGTGTGTGTGTGTGTGGGGGTGTGTGTGTGTGTGTGGTGGTGTGTGTTTGTGTGGTTTGTGTGTGTGGTGTGTGTGTGTGTGTGTGTGTGTGTGTGTGTGTGTGTTGTGTGTGTGTGTGTAGCAGTAGTAGTTAGTAAGCAGTTGTTGCTGTTGTTGTTGCGATAGTAGTGGTAGCAATAAGATGTTACTGTTTTGAGAGAGAAAGAGGAAGAGAGAGAGAGGAGAGAGAGAGAGAGAGAGAGAGATAGAAGTGAGAGAGAGAAGAGAGAGTAGAGAGAGAGAGAGAGAGAGATCTATTGCTTCCACTATGCCATTGTTTTCTCATCCGCACACACACACACCACACCCACATCCACACACACACACCACACACATACACGCACAGATCCACACACACACCCACACAAACACACCACACACACACACACACACACACACACACACAGTACTCCTTGGCTGCCTCTCGGTCCAACCTCATAGAGTGTCTCCAGTTTTTCGATGCACTAGCGAGAGAGAGAGAGAGAGAGAGAGAGAGAGAGAGATAGAGAGAGAGAGAGAGGAAGAGAGAGAGAGAGAGTAGACCATAAGGCAGATTTGTGGTTGACAAAAGATAAATCAATATGTGGGTGATTAGGGGACCTCTCTCTCTCTCTCTCTCTCCTCTCGTCTCTCTCTCGCTCTTCTCTCTCAAATCTCTCTCTCTCTCTCTCTCTCCCTCGATACCCTGCCTCCCACTTTCCTCCCCTTCTCCTCATTCTCTCCTCTCCTTTCATTCTCGTCCACTCTCTCTCTCGATGTTTGTGTTTGATTGAGAGTATATGGGAGACAGCTGTTCTAAGGAAAGAGAGGATAGAGGAGAGAGAGAACGGAGAGAGAGAGAGAGTGAGTGGATAAAGAGAGAGATGGAGTAGGGTATGTGTACGTAGGGAGTAGGAGGGGGAGGGGATGGAGGGGAGAGGGAGATAATTATTAAGAGGGAGAGAGGATGGAAGAGAGAGGGAGAGAGAAGAGAGGGAGGGAAGTTATATTACTTAATGGATGTGGCTTAGATTTATTTAGGTAATTTTAGAATAATCAAATGCACAATGAAGAGAGGAGAGAGAGAGAGGAGACAGAAAGAGAGAGAGGAGAGAGCGAGAGAAGAGAGAGAGAGAGAGAGAGAGAGATAGAGAGAGAGAGAGAGCAGAGAAGAGAGAGAGAGGAGAGAGAGGCAAAAATGAATGGTTGATGGAGCAAAGTTTGACTACTTGATTATACAAGGATTTTTACCCCCACCACTGCCTCTCTCTCTCTCTCTCTCTCTCTCTCTCTCTCTCTCTCTCTCATCACCTACCTCCTCCTCCAATAGTAGGTAGGAAATAGATATAAGATAACTTTGATCCTAATCTAGACACTTTGGAAGTACCAAATACAAATGTTATTGGCTATAACAAAGCGCCCACCACGCAGGACGAACTTGGTGGGGTGGGCTCAAAAACCGCTGACTGAAAACAAAAATGCAGGGACGCTACAAAACAACGCGAGCCCGTAGCGCTACCAACACGAGCCACCCTGACGGGTAGGTAGGAAGTGGGGCGGAAAGGATAATGAGGGATAGTCACCTCCCACCCCCTCTCTCCTCTCTCCATCTCTCTCTCCTCTCTCTCCTCTCTCTCTCCTCTCCTCTCTCTCCGTCCTCTCTCTCTCTCTCCTCTCTCTTGCATCTACTACTAAGAACCCCCCATCCCGGCCCATGCCATCTTTGTGTACATTAATTAATAAAGAATGACTTCAATCTCTTGTTCATATGTCACAACACACACAAAACGAACGAGCGCTTGGCTAGTGGGTGGTTGAGAGAGGAGAGAGAGAGAGAGAGGAGGAGGGGGTTGGTAGGGGGGGGGATAGAGTACAAAACGTAAAATGGATGGATAAGGTGGAGGAATAGAATAGGAAGGAGGAAGAAGGAAGGAGGAAGGAAGGAAGAAGGAAGGAAGGGAGTAAGAGGATTGAGAGGAAATTATAAATGAGAATGAGAATAATAGAGAAGATGAAGGTGATGATATGGCGCGAGAGAAGAGAGAAGAGAGAGAGAGAGCGAGAGAGAGAGAGAGAGAGAGAGAGAGAGAGAGAGAGAGAGAAGCGAGAAAATTGATAAAAGAAAAAAAAGAAAAGAATTTGGTAAAAATACGGTCTGGACGGAATATATAAGAATGAGTGACTCTCTCTCTCTCTCTCTCTCTCTCTCTCTCTCTATATATATATATATATTTAATATATATATATATATATATATATATATATTTATATATATACTAGCCGCAAGCCCCCCCTCCGGGCGGCCTTTTTTGGCTAGCTCCTGCGGAGGGCTATTGGTGGGCCCTTCGGCCCCCCCACCTGGTTGTGGCCGAAGCCCACCAACACGACTCTCCAGATAGCCCCTTCTAACTTTCCTGAAATCATGGATGTAGAAATGTATGTATTAACGCCAACCCATTCACATCATAGCCCCTTCTTACGCCAACCCTTTTAAACATCATAGCCCCTTCTAACTTTCCTGAAAGCAAAGCCGCCCTCCGGGCGGACTTTTTGGCTAGCTCCTGCGGAGGGCTATTGTGGTGGGCCTTGGGCCCCACCAAACACAGATTCTCCAGATAGACCCATTACCCACCACCTCGGCCACCATACACAGACTCTCCAGATAGCCCCTTCAAACTTTCCTGAAATTATGTATTCCCCCCACCCATTCACTCCCCATTACCCATCCCACCCCCACCCATTCACTCACCCATTACCCATCCCACACACCCATTCACTCACCCATTACCTATCACCACACACCCATTCACTCACCCATTACCCATCACCCCCCACCTATTCCCTCCCCCATCACCCATCACCCCCCACCCATTCACTAAACCCATCACCCAACACCCATTACCCTCACCCCACCCATTCACTCACCCATTACCCATCACCCCTACATCAAGGTTTCCTCAATTCTCGCAACCCACTTTTTTTTCTTCACAGTTTTCGCTAATAGGCTGCTAAAAAAAAAAAAAAAAAGTGATCGGATCATCCTATAAGTGGGCTTAAAACCTTCCCCTGGTCAACCTGATTCCAAAACTGTGACATATGATGGGATTCCGCCACAGGAGGCGGCACCTATCGCGGGCAGACAGACACACACACACACACACTTTCGCTTATATATATTTCTAGCCGCAAAACCGCCCCTCCGGGCGGACTTTTTGGCTAGCTCCTGCGGAGGGCTATTGGGGGCCTTCGGGCCCCCCAAACATGGACTCTCCAGATAGCCCCTTTAACTTTTTTGAAACATGGATGTAGAAATGTTTTATTCCCCCCCCCCATTCATCACCCATTACCCATCACCCCCCCCCCCATTCACTCACCCATTACCCACACCCCCCCCCATTCACTACCCCCTTCCCATCACCCCCCACCCTTCACTCACCCATTACCCCACACCACACACCCTTCACTCACCCCCTTACCCATCCCAACACCCATTCACCACCATTCCATCACCCCCCCCCCCATTCACTCACCCCTTCCCATACACCCCACCCATTCACTCACCCATTACCCTCACCCCAACCCCTTCACTACCCATTACCCCTCACCCCCCACCCATTCCTCACCCATTACCCTCCCCCCCCCATTCACTCCCCTTTTCCATCACCACACACCCATTCACTCACCCATTACCCATCCCCCCCCCCCATTCACTCACCCTTACCCATCCCACAACCCCTTCACTCACCCATTACCCATCACCCAACACCCATTCCTCACCCTTACCCTCCCCCCCCCCATTCACCACCCATCCCATCCCCACACCCATTCACTCACCCATTACCCCTCACCCCCCACCCCTTCCTCACCCATTACCCCTCACCACACCCCATTCCTCACCCCTTACCCACCCCCCCCCATTCACTCCCCCCACCCATTCACCACCCCCTTACCCATCACCACACACCCCATTCCCCCCCCCATTCCCAAACCCCCACCCATTCGCTCACCCCTTCCCCCCACCAACACCCATTCATCCCCATCTCTCACCCCCACCCTTCACTCACCCATTACCCCCACCCCCCCCCCTTCACTCACCCCCACCCATCCCCCCCCTCACCCATTTCCCATCACCACAACCCATTCACTCCCCATTACCCATAACCCCCCCCCTTCACTCACCCATTCCTCACCCCCCCCCCATTCCCCCACCCATCACCCCTCACCCCCCAAACCCCTCCCCCCCCCCCCCATTCACTCACCCATCACCCCACACCCCTTACCCACACCCCCCCATTCACTCACCCATTACCCCTCCCCTCATCAAGGCTTCCTCAATTTTCGCAACCCACTTTTGTTTTACAAATTTTCGGGAAAGGCTGCTAAAAAAAAAAAAAAAAAAAGTGTCGATCCTCTCATAAAAGGGCCTTATGACCTTCCCCTGGTCAACTGTTCCAAAAAAGTCCAATGAGGTTTTGCGCCACGGGGGGGCGGAACCTATACCACAACACACACAGACAGACACACTTTTTGCTTATATATATATCTAGCCGCAAAGCCGCCCTCCGGGGGGACTTTTTTTTGGCTAGCTCCTGCGGAGGGGTTTTGTGTGGGTTTTGGCCCCCCTTTTTTGGGGGGCCCCCCCAAAAAACCCCCCAGATAGCCCCCTTTTAACTTTTCCTGAAAACACGGGTGTAGAAATGTATGTATTCCCCCCACCCATTCACTCACCCATTTCCCATACCCCCCCCCTTTACTCACCCATTTTCCCATCCTCCCCACCCACACCCCCATTACCCATCACCCCCCCTATTCCCCACCCCTCACCCATCATCCCCCAACCCCTCACCCCCCAACCCCCTTCACTCACCCATCACCCCACACCCCCTTACCCATCACCCCACCCATTCACTCCCCCATTCCCTCACCCTAACAAAGGGTTTCCCCCAATTTCGCAACCCCCTTTTTTTTTTACAATTTCGAATAGGCTGCTAAAAAAAAAAAAAAAAAAATGATCGGATATCTCATAATTGGGCTTAAAAACCCTTCCCCTGGGCAACCCCGGTTCCAAAATGTGCCATAGAGGTGTTGCGCCACGGGGGGCGGAAATTATACCAACAACACACACACACCCCACACACAACAGAAAACTTTCGCTTATATTTCCCCTTTCCCCCACCCCCCCACCTATTCCCTTTAACCATCACCCATCCCCCCCCATCACCCCCCCCCCATTCATCACCCCACCCCACACCCTTACCCACACCCCACCCATTCATCCCTTCCCACCCTTCAAGGTTTTCCCCAAATTCTCGCAACCCACTTTTTTTTCACAATTATGTAAAAGGCTGCAAAAAAAAAAAAAAAAAAAAAAAATGATGGATCATCTCAAAATTGGGCTTAAAAAATTCCCCCCCGGGCAAACCCGGTTCCAAAAATGGCCATATGAGTTGATTTCGCCACGGGGGCGGAACCTATCCCCAAAACACCAAACACCAACACACGCACACACACAGACAGCAGACAGACAGAGGACCACTTTTTTATATTTTATGATTACCCCTCCCCCCCCCATTCCTCACCCTCACCCACCCCCCCCAACCCATTCACTCACCCTACCTCACACCCTTACCCACACCCCCCCATTCATCACCATTACCCACACCCTACACAAGGTTTTCCCCAATTCTCGCAACCCACTTTTTTTCACAATTCTCCTAAAAAGGCTGCTAAAAAAAAAAAAAAAAAAAAAGTGTCGGATCATCTCATAAGTGGGCTTTGACCTTCCCCTGGTCAACCTGATTCCAAAAAAAGTGCCATATGGGGTGTTTTTCGCCCCGGGGGGCGGAACCAACCACACACACACACAACACACACACACACACACACAACACACACAGACAGACACACTTTCGCTTTTTTTTAATATAGAATATATTATAATTATTTTTATAATATATATATATTTTATATTTTAAAAATATATATATATAATATTATATTAATTTTGCCCTAATTAAAAGACAAAGGGATTTTTCCCAAATTCTCCTCCTCCCCCTCCCCCTCCTCCCCCCCTCCTCCCCTTCCCCTCCTCCCCTCCCCCCCTCTTCCATAATGAGGAACGCGTGAGGAAATAGAACTAAGCATAAAAAAAAAAATTATTTTTTATAAAGGAAGAAGAAAAAGAAGAAGAAGAAAAAAGAAGAAAAAGAAGAAGAAGAAGAAGAAGAAAAAACAAGGGTAGAAGAAAGGGATAAAAAAAATAAGGAGGAACTAAGAAATAAGAAGAGACAGAGAAACAAGAGACAACAGACAAAAGACAGACAGCAGACGACAAACAGCAGACAGACAGAAGACAGACAAACAGACAGAGAATATATTTATGTTTTCTACACTAATAATTATATAAATTTATCCCTAAAACACTCCTTCCTCCCCTCCCTCCTCCTTCTTCCCCCTCCTCCTCCTCTTCCTTTTCCTTCCCTGTTCCTATTCTTTAGGGCATGGTACATTTTTTCCAACTATTTTCTTACAAGTAGTTTTATAGTTTGTAGATGATTCAGCAGATACCCTCGCTAGGACCAATAGGTCTCCTGGTGTCTGTTTTTCCTATGTAATCCTATTAACCTATGTAATCCTATGTAATCCTCCTTTATTCCCCCTCTTCTATCTATCCTGAACTAACCATACCTTTCTTTAATAGTTATCCTCCCCCTTCTCCTCCTCCCCTTTTTTCCCCCTTTCCTCTTCCTCCTCTTCCTCTTCTTGCCCCCCTCTTCTCCTCTTCCTCCTCTTCCCCTTTGTCTCCCCCCCCCTCCTCTTCCTCCTCCTCCTTTTTCTTTTCCTCCCCCTTTTTTTTCCTCTTCCTTATTCTTGTCCCTTTCGCTTTTCCCTTAAACTCACTCACTGACTTGACTCTCGTCCCGATTCGCCCGCCGTGGAAGGGGTTTTGCGCCCGCACCCCCCTCTCGCTCCCACATCATGAACGCCCCACCGCCACCTTTTTCACTTACCTTCCTTTTTAATACGCCCACCTGGATTTAAATGAACCTACTAACGAAGACTGGGGTTTAATTGGGGCGTTAAGTGCTTGATATATAAGTGGTTGTTATATTGGTGATTGAGTAGTAGTTCAGTGGTTTTTTGCGGCTAACTACCTACTTGTACTGGTGTTACTGCTACTGCTACTACTACTACTACTACTACTACTACTACTACTGCTACTGCTACTACTACTACTACTACTACTACTACTACTACTACTACTACTTGTCACTCCATTCAAAGGTAAAGATTATTATTATTTTTATTACAATTATTATCATTGTTATCATTTTCATTGTTGTTGTTGTTGTTGTAAATATGGGATTGATAGTGTGTGTGTGGTGTGTGTGTGTGTGTGTGTATGTGTATGTGTGTGTGTATGCGTGTGTGTATGTGTGTGTGTGTGTGTGTGTGTGTGTGTGTGTGTGTGTGTGTGTGTATGTGTGTGTGCGTGTGGGTGTGTGTGTGTGTGTGTATGTGTGTGTGTGTGTATGCGTGTGTGTATGTGTGTGTGCGTGTGTGTGTGTGTGTGTGTGTGTGTGTGTGGTGTGTGTGTGAGTGTATTGTGTGTGTGTGTGTACAGACCATTAATCACGCAGAAAGTTAGGTTTAAATTGTTGTTCGGGTGAGAGTTGTTCTTTGATGCATTTGTTAATCAGTAGTTTGTTTAGTTTTGTTGTTGTAGTTGTCGTTTGCAGAGGTAGTGGTATAGTAGGGAGGTGGTGGTAGTAGTAGTAGTAGTAGTAGTGGTAGTAGTAGTAGTAGTAGTATAAATAGTAGTAGTAGTAGTAGTAGTAGTAGTAGTATAAATAGTAGTAGTACGTATAAATAGTAGTAGTATAGTAATAGTAGTAGTAGTAGTAGTTGTAGTAGTAGTAGTAGTTGTAGTAGTAGTAGTAGTAGTAGTAGTTGTAGTAGTTGTAGTAGTAGTAGTAGCAGTGCTGTTGGCAGTGTTTACAGTAGTCTTAGCAACAAGAATAGAAATACTTAGAGGTAAAAATTGCAACACACACTCTCTCTCTCTCTCTCTCTCTCTCTCTCTCTCTCTCTCTCTCTCTCTCTCTCTCTCTCTCTCTCTCTCTCTCTCTCTCTCGGGAATTTTGACGCACCTGTCGGCAAGGTTCCGGCCGCACAGGGGGGGGGGGGCTGCTCTCCCTGGCTTATGTCCCCTTATGATGTATATTATTATCATTATTATTGTTATCATTATTCATTATCATCATTATTGCTGTCATTGTTGGTGGTGAGAGAAGAGAGAGAGAGAGAGAGGAGAGAGAGAGAGAGAGAGAGAGAGAGAGAAGAGAGAGAGAGAGGTGTCAAGTACTTGGAATACTGTATCGCTTTGTTAGTGTGATTTAATTAGCCAGTTTCAATGTAATACGATAGCTTAATAGAGACAAAAAAACTCATTGATGTATGAAATGTGTGTGTATGTATGTGTGTGTGTGTGTGTGTGTGTGTGTGTGTGTGTGTGTGTGTGTGTGCGTTACTTACCATGGTCCTGATCACGTGCGGAAGTCTATGAGCTTAAGAAAAAGCGTGCGGAAAGCTATGGAAAAGCTATGAGCGTGCGGAAAGAGCTTAAAGTAATCGTCCAGTTCATTTCATCATTCCTGATTTAATGCAATCAAATCATAGCCATTAACGAGTATATCAACAATACGTCGTCACTTTTTGTATCCAGTCAGCCGTTTAAAAAAAATCCGCAATCAAAATCTGCAAATTCCCCGAGTTCTCAAAACACTCCTCAAGGTTTGCAGACGCTCAGGCTCAGGCTCGGTGACGTAGCATCAGGGAGGCTCCTCTTCCCGCGCGCTGATCAGAAGAGGCACGTAAACACAGAGATAAATATAGTACTTGAAGATATTTGGGTGTTTCTGATAGATTTTTTTTGCTATATGCCACATGCATGCATCCTTTATGGCTGCAGCATGCTTCCTTCCCACACACACGCCTGCACACCGACACCCTTCCCACACACACGCCTGCATACACGCCTCCTTCCCACACACACGCCTGCATATACGCCTCCTTCCCACACACACGCCTGCACACACGCCTCCTTCCCAAACACACGCCTGCATACACGCCTTCTTCCCACACACACGCCTGCACACACGCCTCCTTCCCCCCACACACCCCTGCACACACGCCTCTTTCCCACACACACCGCCTGCACACACGCCTCTTTCCCACACACACGCCTCCTTCCCACACACACCGCCTGCACACACGCCTCCTTCCCACACACACGCCTACATACACGCATCCTTCCCACCACACGCCTCCTTCCCACACACACGCCTGCACACCGACACCCTTCCCACACACGCCTGCACACACGCCTCCTTCCCACACACACGCCTGCATACACGCCTCCTTCCCACACACACGCCTGCACACACGCCTCCTTCCCACACACACGCCTGCATACACGCCTCCTTCCCACACACACACACCAGCATACCGACACCCTTTCCACACACACGCCTGCACACACGCTTCCTTCCCACACACACGCCTGCACGCCGACACCCTTCCCACACACATGCCTGCACACCGACACCCTTCCCACACACACGCCTGCAACACGCCTCTTACCCACACACACGCCTCCTTCCCACACACACGCCTGCACACCGACACCCTTCCCACACACACGCCTGCACACACGCCTCCTTCCCACACACACGCTTGCATACACGCCTCCTTCCCACACACACGCTTGCATACACGCCTCCTTCCCACACACACGCCTGCACACACGCCTCCGTCCCACACACACGCCTGCACACCGACACCCTTCCCACACTCACGCCTGCACACACGCCTCCGTCCCACACACACGCCTTCACACCGACACCCTTCCACACTCACGCCTGCACACACGCCCTCCGTCCCACACACACGCCTGCACACCGACACCCTTCCCACACACACGCCTGCACACACGCCTCCTTCCCCCACACACGCCCGCACACACGCTTCCTTCCTACACACACGCCTACACACCGACACCTTTCCCACACACACGCCTGCACACACGCCTCCTTCCCACACACACGCTTGCATACACACTCCTTCCCACACACACGCCTGCACACACGCCTCCTTCCCACAACACACGCCTGCAGACACGCTTTCTACCCACACACACGCCTGCACACCGACACCCTTCCCACACACACGCCTGCACACACACGCCTCCTTCCCACACACACGCTTCCTTCCCACACACACGCCTGCACACCGACACCCTTCCCACACACACGCCTGCACACACGCCTCCTTCCGACACACACGCCTGCACACCGACACCCTTCCCACACATACGCCTGCACACACGCCTCCTTCCCACACACACGTCTGCACACCGACACCCTTCTTACACACACGCCTGCACACACGCCTCCTTCCCACACACACGCCTCCTTCCCACACACACGCCCTCCACACACGTGTGTGTGTGTGTGTGTGTGCAGGAAGGGTGTTGGTGCGCAGGCGTGTGTGTGGGAAGGAGGCGTGTGTGCAGGCGTGTGTGTGGGAAGGGTGTCGGTCATAGCGACAGATTCACTGTTTGACACCGAAGTACAATCGCTCATCATAACATTTGCCGACAGGTGTCAGACAGAGTGTCTGCGGGCGTCCCTGTTCTGACGTCATCAATAACAGTCGTAGCCCTGTTGAAGGGAAGATTTTTTTTTTCGTGCGCTTTTTACAAAAGTCGTGTTTTTACGGAAATAAGGCCTGGAAATCAATTATTTTTGATGGATTAGGTGTTTTGAATGTACATTCAACATAATTAGGCAAAAAAAAAATGGGTCTGGACGATTACTTTAACCCCACACTTTCACTACATCAGGTTTACACCACTAAGGAGTTTATTCCTGACTATCAATGTCAATCATTTACAAGACTACGTGTTATGTCCCACAGTCTGAAGATAGAAACAGGTAGATGGAGCAGGACACCACCAGAGATGCGCCTGTGTACATAAGATAAGATAAGATAAGATAACTTTATTGTCACATTGAATACATACAACATGAAATTCGTTTTGGCATAAAGCTCACCCGTAAAGTGAAAATAACAATTTTACAATACAAAATTAAGTATATTAATCATACTATTTACAGAGTATCATTCCTAATACCAGATATCTGTCACCACCTATATGCACGCACCACAGTGATATAACTATTTACAGACCTAAGTTACTGGGATGCTATATAGTTGTACAGTTTTATACTCTTTGGAATAAAAGAATTTTTAAATCTACTTGTGTGTTGCATAGGGAGTGCTAATCTCCTGCCTGATCTAAGAAAAGTGTATTGACAGTTCAGTGGGTGATTTACATCATTCATGATCTTATCTACCTGCTTCATTACACTGCTATTGTATAATTCATCTAGTGGTACAGTTTTTGCGTGGAGTCTACCCGCGGTCTTTACAATTTTCTTCATTTTATTTTTGTCTTTACATGTTATTCTTCCATACCATAATGTAATTGAGAAACACAAGATGGATTCTACTACGGACTTATAGAATAGAGACAATATTACTTTATCTACTTATCTACTTTGCTGACATTTCTTGTACATCTGTTGTGTACTTGGAGAGCCTGTTAATTTGTCATCAATGATTATGCCTAAGTACTTGTATTCATTCACTCTTTCAACTTGTTCATTGGCTATAACAATAGGGTCAGGCACATAATTTTTTTTACTCTAAAATCTATTATCATTTCTTTTGTTTTCTTTACATTGAGGGTTAAGAAATTTTCATTACACCAATTTACCAAGTTATTGACTTGAGTTAAAAATTCTCTTGAGTTATCATTCTTAATTTTACCTATAATTGCAGTATCGTCTGCATATTTGACTATGAGACAGCTAGGATAGTTGCTTTTGCAATTATTTGTGTACAGAGTGAAAAGTAACGGCGAAAGAACACACCCTTGAGGAGCTCCAGTATTAGTGAAGACAGTATCAGATTTAACATTTCTTATTTTAGTATATTGTGGTCTTTGCGAAAGGTAACTATAAAATCCACAGAATAAGTTTACTGTTTACATTCATTTCTAATAATTTCCTAAGTAAAACATGGGGCTGAATTGTATTGAAGGCACTGCTAAAGTCTATAAATAAGATTCTAACCTGTGTATTTTGTGTTTCTAAATGTTCAATAGTTTGGTGAAGTAAGGTTAACCCAGCATCCTGAACACTCCTACCTTGTCTATAAGCAAACTGCAATTGGTCTCTTAAAGGATCTATATTTACACTAAGGTATCTCTTCACAATATGTTCCAAACATTTCATAATAATTGAAGTTAGGGCTACGGGTCGTAGATCATTAAACTCTTTTGGATGGTTGTTTTTGGGTACGGGAATAACCTCTGACATTTTCCACGCATCTGGTACTGTACTCTGATCAAGGGAAGCTTGGAATAGTTTACAAAGTGGATGAGCAAGATGCTCTGCACATGATTTTAGTAGTTTCGAGCCAATTTTATCGGGCCCACTTGCTGTACCGCACTGTATGCGTTTCAGAGAGTAATAATGTAATAATGTAATGTAATGACATGTAATAATAATGCTGTACAAACAGAAGAACATGTGTTGTTAAGATGTCCTGTATCACTTAACGTAAGACAAAAATACACTATGCTGAAATTCACAAGTATGAGTAATCTGATGGATTGCAATGACAATGCAAAAGAATTGTGTAGTTTTATTTACGATATTTTGAAATTATATTCTTGAGTCGTCTGCTTGCAATAACGTAACTCAAATTTCTGAAGCTTAAAGTAAAAATATTATTTGGACAAAATAATGTAAACTATGTTTATTTCCTATGTTATTGTAATTAATGTTTTTGTCAATAAACAAACTAAAAACTGTGTGTGTGTGTTTACCTAGTTGTAACACAAGTGCTTGTGGGCCTTCGGACCCATGTATTGATGTTTGTAGTAGTAGTATATATTAGACAACATGTGATTACAAACTCCAATCGCTGTCGTTGGTCACTGGTCAAAGTGCTTTGGGGTAGACCACGTTCCGTGTGATTCCAACCCTTTGTGTTCCGTGTGATTCAAACACACAAACTCACACACGCACACAAATGTTAAGTCCATGAGTCTACGGAGTAAGTGACATGGGGCAAGACATTACCGCAGAGGTTTTCCTGTAATCTAATACTCCTAAAAGGTTTTTTTAGCCCAAAACCCCCCTTCAAAATTATTCAATCGACATGGAACCAAGCCGCTTACCACCTACGATTTATTTGCGATTTTTTGAGCTTACTCTATCAAAATTGAATTTACAGTTTCGGCTACCCAAAACACACACACACACACACACACACACACACACACACACACACACACACACACACACACACACACACACACACTCACACACACACACACGGCTACTCCTATAGTATATTAGATATCTGTATGTCTATAAATGTCTGTCTATCTAAGTATATATTAATCTGTCAATCTGTCTATCTGTCTATCTATCTATCTATCTATCTATCTATCTATCTATCTATCTATCTATCTGTCTTGTCTGTCTGTTAATCTATGTATCTATCTATCTGTCTGTCTTGTCTGTCTGTTAATCTATGTATCTATCTATCTGCCTGTCTTGTCTGTCTGTTAATCTATGTATCTATCTATCTGCCTGTCTTGTCTGTCTGTTAATCTATGTATCTATCTATCTGCCTGTCTTGTCTGTCTGTTAATCTATGTATCTATCTATCTGCCTGTCTTGTCTGTCTGTTAATCTATGTATCTATCTATATGTCTGTCTTGTCTGTCTGTTAATCTATGTATCTATCTATCTGCCTGTCTTGTCTGTCTGTTAATCTATTTATCTATCTATCTGTCTGTCTTGTCTGTCTATTAATCTATGTATCTATCTATCTGTCTGTCTTGTCTGTCTGTTAATCTATGTATCTATCTATCTGCCTGTCTTGTCTGTCTGTTAATCTATGTATCTATCTATCTGCCTGTCTTGTCTGTCTGTTAATCTATGTATCTATCTATCTGCCTGTCTTGTCTGTCTGTTAATCTATGCATCTATCTATCTGTCTGTCTCTTGTCTGTCTGTTAATCTATGTATCTATCTATCTGCCTGTCTTGTCTGTCTGTTAATCTATGCATCTATCTATCTGCCTGTCTTGTCTGTCATTTAATCTATGTATCTACCTATCTGCCTGTCTTGTCTGTCTGTTAATCTATGCATCTATCTATCTGCCTGTCTTGTCTGTCTGTTAATCTATGTATCTATCAATATGTGTTTGTCTGCGAGCTTGTCTGTCTGTCTATCTGTCGATCTACCTATCTGTCTGTTTGTCTAAATATCTGTCTATCAGTCTTATGGATAGACAGATAAATATTACCTGCTTATATACCTGTTATAACACGAATATAGGTGACGGTTTTGTAATTGTTGATATAGTTATCTTATATTTTCCTTAATTTCAATCACATGATCATTTTTGCCTTGAATTAAACTTTAAAAGGAAAAAATGGTCTAACTATTGAACTTTAGAAGGAAAAAAATGGTCTAACTCTTGAACTTTAGAAGGAAAAAAATGGTCTAACTCTTGAACTTTAGAAGGAAAAAAATGGTCTAACTGTTGAACTTTAGAAGGAAAAAAATGGTCTAACTCTTGAACTTTAGAAGGGAAAAAATGGTTAACTATTGAACTTAGAAGGAAAAAATGGTCTAACTATTAAACTTTAGAAGGAAAAAAATGGTCTAACTATTGAACTTTAGAAGGAAAAAAATTATCTAACTATTGAACTTTAGAAGGAAAAATTGGTCTAACTATTGAACTTTAGAAGGAAATAAATGGTCAAACTATTGAACTTTAGAAGGAAAAAAAATCGAACTTTAGAAAAAAAACAGGAATTCCAGCTATTGAACTTTAGAAAGAAATTTAGAAGGAAAAAAAAGAAATTCCAGCTATTGAACTTTAGAAGGAAAAAAAAGGAATTCCAGCTATTGAACTTTAGAAGGAAAAAAAATGGTCTAACTATTGAACTTTAGAAGGAAAAAAATGAAACCTTAGAAGAAGAAAAAAAGGAATTCTAGCTATTGAATTTTAGAAGAAGAAAAAATCTAGCTAAAGAAATAACCCATTAATTGACATACCATTACTTAACCCTTCATAAAACTAAGCACCTGGGTTTAACGACTGACTAATGACTATAACTGTTAATTAGCTGATAGGTTAACGATAATTAGGGAAGGAGTGAAAAAATGTGAATAGGTGCCAAAGGTAAAAAAAAAGGAGAATGATGTCTGTCTGTCTATCCATCTATCTGTTTGTCTTGTATGTCTGTCTATCTGTCTATATATGTATCTATGAATATGTGTGTCTGTCTGTGTACCTGTCTGACTGTTTGTCTATCTGGCTGGCCGGCTGTCTGTCTGTCTGTGTGTCTGTCTGTCTGTATATCTGTCTGTATGTTTGTCTATGTGTCTGTCTCTGCATCTGTCTATCTCTATCAGTCTCTGTATCTGTGTCTGTCTGTCTGTCTGTCTATTTGTCTATTTTTATCTTTCTATCCATCCCTATTAGTCTCAGCATTTTTTTTGGCTGTCTGTCTGTCTGTCTGCGTACTTGTCTATCTGTCTGTCTGTCTATATCAGTCTCTGTATCTCTATCTGTTTGTGTCTGTCTGTTTGTCTAACTATCTCTCTCTCTCTCTCTCTCTCTCTCTCTCTCTCTCTCTCTCTCTCTCTCTCTCTCTCTCTCTCTCTCTCTCTCTCTCTCTCTCTCTCTCTCTATATATATATATATATATATATATATATATATTATATATATATTATATATTATATATATATATATATATATATATATATATACAGATTGATTATCATGCCAAAAATAAATGGGGAAATACCCAGAAGTCCGAGGCGCCGTAACTCCAAGCTCCTCTCTCCTCTGATTGGCTGGGCGGGCGGAGCTTGGAACCAACAGGTTCCAATCAGAAGGCAAGACAAAATAAATGGGGAAATACCCAGAAGTCCGAGGCGACCAACATCTCAACTACAAGATTCCGTAACTCCAAGCTCCTCTCACAAGGTTCCAATCAGTAGGCAAAAAGATCCTTAATATGATCACCTTGGGTGTTTTGCGAGTGTGACTGATCAGCAAAGACTTGAGAATGTCTGCTGCCCAAGGGACTGAACTCAAATCTGGTATGGAGACTGAAACTCTAACTCAACACAACCGAGCAAAGAAAAGGCCTGGCTGCCTGGCCTTCCTCCGCGCCTTCTTCAGGCTCTTCAGGTGCACATGTAAGAAGCGGAGGCGTGCCGGCAAGAAGGAAGCCGCGGCGACCTTGAGGCGCGGCGGCCAGCAAGGCGCGCACCAGCCCCAGCCCGTTGAGGCGCAACCTGCCGAGGAGGCCACGGCAGAGATAATGGAGAACGCGATGGAAGAGAAGAGCCTCATCCTCACCCCCGCCGAGGAGGCTGCGGGAGAGGACATAGATCAGGGGGAGGACTGTGCGATGGAAGAGAAGAGCCTCATCCTCACCCCCGCCGAGGAGGCTGCGGGAGAGAATGAAAATGAAAATGAATTGGACAGATTCGAAGAGGAGAGCCTCATGGAGGAGGTTGCGGTAGAGGACAAAGCAGAAAGCAATGATTGCGAGGATCATTCCGGGGCTGAGAAAGAGGCCGCCGCGCCGTGCCGTGCCTTTGAGGAGCTAGTTCAGTGTCACGTGCCCGCCGAGTACTGCTCGCTGCTGCAGGGCGAGGCGGCCAGCGTGCTGCACGCCCTGCAGAACCAGTACGGCGTGCACATCCAGCTCGATAGCAGCAGCGGCAGCGTCACGCTTCGAGGCGGACAAGGCTGTGATGTGGATGGCTGCTACGCTGAGCTGCGTGCAATGATCGCCGCCTGGCAGTGGTGGGACGCCCTGCGTGCCCCTGCCACCACACCTGCCGCGGCAGGCCACGCCGAGTCTGCGGGTATCACGGCTGAGGGAAAGGAAGAGGCGAGCCCCATCAAGGCGGCTGAGGGAAAGAAGACCAGAGAAAAGGAGGAGAACATGCGGGAAACTCATCATATTGACAGCAAGAAAAGCGAGGCGCCGCGGCATGAGTGTGAGAGCGGCGTGAAGGCGCAGGAGCCGCAGAGGAGAGTCTGGCGGGAGGTGGAGCTGGAAGGGACTCACGGCAGACTGACGTGGGCAGAGGAGGTGGAGTAGACCCAGGAAGTGTGGTATGACGAGAAGGGGTGTGTGGTGTGCGTGGGTCCTCCCTCCCCCTCCTGGCCACACCTCGCCTTCACCCTGTACGTCCCTGACCACCGGGAGGACCAGGGAAGTCTAAGGGAGAGAAAACATGGGATGAGGAAGGACAGTAATTCAGGGAAGAATGTTGAAAAGTGGAATAAGTTTGGTAATACTCAGAGCAACGTAATGGAAAGCAAGGAAAAGCAACGTCTTGGCCCCATCGAGGAGGCTGAGGACAAGGACCAAGCAGTGAACAGTACTCGTGAAGAAGATGCCGGGGAGCAGGCAGGCAACGAATCGTCAGGAGGTGTTGCCGCGCGGCCCCAGGCGTTGGTCACCGTGGTGTACTGTCACGTGCCCGCTGAGTACTGCCAGATGCTGCGGGGCGAGGCCGCCTGCATGCTGCACGACCTGCAGCAGCAACATCAGGTGCTCGTCCAGATAGACGGCGGCAGCGGCCTCGCCACGATTCGGGGCAAAGACCGGGGCGTGAACCGCTGCTTCGAGGACATCAACGCCATGGTCGCCACGTGGCAGTTGTGGGATGCCCTGCGTGACACCGCCGCGGAAGACGAGAAACTAGAGAAAGCGATGGAAGAGGAGAGCCTCATCGAGGAGGCTGTGGAAGGGAATCACGTAGGGAAGGAAGGAGACATCAAATTGGAAGAGGAGAGCCTTGTCGAGTAGGCTGAGGGAGAGGATGAACCAGAGAAGGAAGTGGACAGATCAGAAGAGGAGAGCCTCATGGAGGAGGTTGCGGTAGAGGACAAAGCAGAAAGCAATGATTGCGATGATCATTCCGGGGCTGAGAAAGAGGCCGCCGCGCCGTGCCGTGCCTATGTGGAGCTGGTTCAGTGTCACGTGCCCGCCGAGTACTGCTCGCTGCTGCAGGGCGAGGCGGCCTGCGTGCTGCAAGCCCTGCAGCACCAGTACGGCGTGCACATCCAGCTCGATAGCAGCAGCGGCAGCGTCACGCTTCGAGGCGGCCAAGGCCGTGATGTGGATGGCTGCTACGCTGAGCTGCGTGCGATGATCGCCGCCTGGCAGTGGTGGGACGCCCTGCGTGCCCCGGCCACCACACCTGCCGCGGCAGGCCATGCCGAGACTGCGGCTGCCGGGGACTCAGCGTCACTGAAGGACTCGTGCAAGAGCCTGGCCAAGGACCAGCGTGACACCTCAGGTTTCGAAGAGGCGGCAGTCACCAGGACTGTTCACGTGCCCGCACAACACCGCAAGAAGGTCATGGGCCACAAGGGGCAATTCATCGCACGCCTCCGAAACGACTTCAACGTTCAGATATCCTACGATGCCCGCAGCGGACACCTCGGCATCCGCGGCCCTGCTGATCGCGTGCACCGCTGCCACCGCCAGGCCACGCGCGCGCTGGGCCTTGACAGCGAGGGGCACCAAGGCGAGCAGCAGCTGGACCCCCACTGAGGGGCGCGCCGGGTCACAAACACACAGTAGTGAGTCAAGAAACACCCGACATGAACCCTGTGTGTTACAGCCACCCGCCACAGACCACTCCGTACCAGAACACCCGCCACAGACCACTCCGTACCAGAACACCCGCCACAGACCACTCCGTACCAGAACACCCGCCACAGACCACTCCGTACCAGAACACCCGCCACAGACCACTCCGTACCAGAACACCCGCCACAGACCACTCCGTACCAGAACACCAAACAATTTACACTAAGCCCATGCTCTCACAAAATTTGAGTGCAATAAAAAGATAATCAAAATATCAACGCAAATGAAAAATTATCATTAAGATCAAGTTGAATGAATAATATCTTCTTTGAAAATGAGAACGAAAAAGTTTATAAAAGAAGTATGGTTTGTCAGGATGTGTTATCATCGTGTTCATTCCAGCATCGGAGAACACACTTGTATCGCTTTATTACATGGAGGAAACACTGCATTTCTTTATACCTTATAACTGTCTAAAACTCTAAACCATTGTATATGTATCTTACACTCCTGTGTGTGTGTGTGTGTGTGTGTGTGTGTGTGTGTATGTGTGTGGGTGTGTTTTTCAGGATATATGAATTGTGTCACCAGGCCAACACACCAGGCTACAGATTTCTCTCGCACACATTGCAGCATAACCAGAGTGTTGATCCTTTAGACAAGGTAAAAACATACGTCAGAGAAAAACAAGATTCAACCAAATTCACTGTTTACAGATCTGTTCTTAAAGTAATCGTCCAGTTCATTTCATCATTCCTGATTTGATGCAATCAAATCATAGCCATTAACGAGTATATCAACAATACGTCGTCACTTTTTGTATCCAGTCAGCCGTTTTTAAAAAATCCGCAATCAAAATCTGCAAATTCCCCGAGTTCTCAAAACACTCCTCAAGGTTTGCAGACGCTCAGACTCAGGCTCGGTGACGTAGCATCAGGGAGGCTCCTCTTCCCGCGCGCTGATCAGAGGCACGTAAACACAGAGATAAATATAGTACTTGAAGATATTTGGGTGTTTCTGATAGATTTTTTTTGCTATATGCCACATGCATGCATCCTTTATGGGTGCAGCATGCTTCCTTCCCACACACACGCCTGCACACCGACACCATTCCCACACACACGCCTGCATACACACCTCCTTCCCACACACACGCCTGCATATACGCCTCCTTCCCACACACACGCCTGCACACACGCCTCCTTCCCAAACACACGCCTGCATACACGCCTTCCCACACACACGCCTGCACACACGCCGCCTTCCCCCCACACCCCTGCACACACGCCTCTTTCCCACACACACGCCTGCACACACGCCTCTTTCCCACACACACGCCTCCTTCCCACACACACGCCTCCTTCCCACACACACGCCTGCACACACGCCTCCTTCCCACACACACGCCTACATACACGCATCCTTCCCACACAGACGCCTGCACACACGCCTCCTTCCCACACACACGCCTGCACACACGCCTCCTTCCCACACACACGCCTGCACACACGCCTCCTTCCCACACACACGCCTGCATACACACCTCCTTCCCACACACACACACCAGCATACCGACACCCTTTCCACACACACGCCTGCACACACGCTTCCTTCCCACACACACGCCTGCACACCGACACCCTTCCCCACACACATGCCTGCACACCGACACCCTTCCCACACACACGCCTCTTTCCACACACAAGCCTGCAAACAACGCCTCTTACCACACACACGCCTCCTTCCCACACACACCCTGCACACCGACACCCTTCCACACACACGCCTGCACACACGCCTCCTTCCCACACACACGCTTGCATACACGCCTCCTTCCCACACACACGCTTGCATACACGCCTCCTTCCCACACACAACGCCTGCACACACGCCTCCGTCCCACACACACGCCTGCACACCGACACCCTTCCCACACTCACGCCTGCACACACGCCTCCGTCCCACACACAAGCCTTCACACACCGACATCCTTCCCACACTCATGCCTGCACACACGCTCCGTCCCACACACACGCCTGCACACCGACACCCTTCCACACACACGCCTGCACACACGCCTCCTTCCCCCACACACGCCCGCACACACGCTTCCTTCCTACACACACGCCTGCACACCGACACCTTTCCCACACACGCCTGCACACACGCCTCCTTCCCACACACACGCTTGCATACACACCTCCTTCCCACACACACGCCTGCACACACGCCTCCTTCCCACACACACGCCTGCAGACACGCTTCCTTCCACACACACGCCTGCACACCGACACCCTTCCCACACACACGCCTCCTTCCCACACACACGCCTGCACACACGCCTCCTTCCCACACACACGCTTCCTTCCCACACACACGCCTGCACACCGACACCCTTCCCACACACACGCCTGCACACACGCCTCCTTCCCACCACACACGCCTGCACACCGACACCCTTCCCACACATACGCCTGCACACACGCCTCCTTCCACACACACGCCTGCACACACGCCTCCTTCCCACACACACGCCTGCACACACGCCTCCTTCCCACACACACGCCTGCATACACGCCTCCTTCCCACACCACCACACACCAGCATACGACACCTTTCCACACACACGCCTGCACACACGCTCCTTCCCACACACACGCCTGCACACCGACACCCTTCCCACACACATGCCTGCACACCTTCACCCTTCCACACACACGCCTCTTTCCCACACACACGCCTGCAAACACGCCTCTTACCCACACACACGCCTCCTTCCCACACACACGCCTGCACACCGACACCCTTCCCACACACACGCTGCACACACGCCTCCTTCCCACACACGCTTGCATACACGCCTCCTTCCCACACACACGCTTGCATACACGCCTCCTTCCCACACACACGCCTGCACACACGCCTCCGTCCCACACACACGCCTGCACAACCGACACCCTTCCCACACTCACGCCTGCACACACGCCTCCGTCCCACACACACGCCTTCACACCGACACCTTCCCACACTCATGCCTGCACACACGCCTCCGTCCCACACACACGCCTGCACACCGACACCCTTCCCACACACACGCCTGCACACACGCCTCCTTCCCCACACACGCCGCACACACGCTTCCTTCCTACACACACGCCTGCACACCGACACCTTTCCCACACACGCCTGCACACACGCCTCCTTCCCACACACACGCTTGCATACACACTCCTTCCCACACACACGCCTGCACACACGCCTCCTTCTCACACACGCCTGCAGACACGCTTCCTTCCACACACACGCCTGCACACCGACACCCTTCCCACACACACTCCTCCTTCCCACACACACGCCTGACACCACGCCTCCTTTCCCCACACACGCTTCCTTCCCACACACACGCCTGCACACCGACACCCTTCCCACACACACGCCTGCACACACGCCTCCTTCCCACACACACGCCTGCATACCGACACCCATCCCACACATACGCCTGCACACACGCCTCCTTCCCACACACACGTCTGCACACCGACACCCTTCTTACACACACGCCTGCACACACGCCTCCTTCCCACACACACGCCTCCTTCCCACACACACGCCCTCCACACACGTGTGTGTGTGTGTGTGTGTGTGTGTGTGTGCAGGAAGGGTGTTGGTGCGCAGGCATGTGTGTGGGAAGGAGGCGTGTGTGCAGGCGTGTGTGTGGGAAGGGTGTCGGTCACAGCGACAGATTCACTGTTTGACACCGAAGTACAATCGCTCATCATAACATTTGCCGACAGGTGTCAGACAGAGTGTCTGCGGTCGTCCCTGTTCTGACGTCATCAATAACAGTCGTAGCCTGTTGGAGGGAAGTTTTTTTTTCGCGCTTTTTACAAAAGTCGTGTTTTTACGGAAATAAGGCCTGGAAATCAAATATTTTTGGAAGATTAGGTGTTTTGAATGTACATTCAACATAATTAGGCAAAAAAAAAAAGGGTCTGGACGATTACTTTAAGAGTTCCTAGAGACTGATCTATAGGAGAGAGAGAGAGAGAGAGAAAAAAAAACTTACAAAATACGGAAAAAAATATGCCTTAACTAATCGAAATGTCTTACAAATGGTGTGTGACTTTCAATCTTTCCTTCTCTCCATTTCTCCTCCTCTTCCTCCTCCTCCTCTTCCTCCTCCCTTCCTCCTCTTCCTCCTTACTTCCTCCTCTTCCACCTCTTCCTCCTTCCTTCCTCTTTTCTTGCTCTTCATCTCTTCTCATCGACACAAAAAAGAAATATATAAAAAAAATCATAATGGCGAAAAACTTTACCTCAAACTTTACAACTTTATCTGAGAAAAGCGTCAGACAGGAACCAGACAGACTGTGTGTTGTGTGTGTGTGTGTGTGTGTGTGTGTGTGTGTGTGTGTGTGTGTGTGTTCATCTAGTGGTATTTTACAAGGCCTGCGCTACACTCGTATGGTCCCGTCTCCATAGCTACATTTATCTATAGTCGTATATGAAAACAGGGCGAAATAGGGTTTAGGATTGATTAATCAGAAAATTAACCCTGAATTCGTGTTCAGCGCCTAAAAGATATTATGGACAAATTTTCACTAATTTTAAGATCTCAAAAGTTTTCTCAAAATCTGTAAGTAATTATGTGTCAGTAAGATGTGTGTATACACAGGTAACCTTCGATTTTTTGGCAAAAATCATGTTTATATGAATAACTCAAAACCTATGAGGTGTAAGTAAAAAAGGGATAGAATATTAAATATAGAGCAGGCAAAGACCTTTCCATAGAGCCATAGTAGAATCAGTTTTTAATTCAAGTAATCGAGAAAATTGTAAATATGTGTTTTTGTACAAAACAAAATTTTTCTCTGCAAGTATATGAGTTAATGGCTTGCTGATTGCAGCATCGAGTAAAGCTCATTAATCTTCATTACTTTGCTTCTACGCAGTCTTCCTCGAGAACAAATAATTACGGAGTAAAATGACGAAAACATGTTTGCTAAAAATCACGGGTATTTTTTCTCGGTTTGAAATCCAAAAATAATTTCCGTTTCACATATTTGAAAGTTGTTGGGAATCAAAGTTGTAGATCAGTCTGTGATCTAAATTTTTGAGAAAGTTTTTCTGTCCGACCAACGGCTTGGGAGACAGAC
>JACEEZ010001278.1:52500-107500 GCA_016584305.1 Chionoecetes opilio
ACTATTACTACTTCTATAGCTACTACTATTACTACTTCTATACCATTACTGCCACTCCTACCACCACCACCACCATTACCACCACTGCTATACTATTACTACTATTACTATTGTTACTTTACTTTAACATTGAATTTTTTTATTTTTTTTTTACAAAAAAAAACTACTATTAATATTGTTTTACTTACAGTTAATAGATATTACTACTATTACTATTGTTACTTACTTACATTGATATTACTACTATTACTATTGTTACTTACTTACATTGATATTACTACTATTACTATTGTTACTTACTTACATTGATATTACTACTATTACTATTGTTACTTACTTACATAGATATTACTACTTTTACTATTGTTACTTACTTACATAGATATTACTACTATTACTATTGTTACTTACTTACATAGATATTACTACTATTATTATTACTTACTACTATTACTATTGTTACTTCTATTGCTACTACCATCACTAAGTCTACTATTACTACCTATCAGTACTGCTATACGGTTTCACTTCTTCTACCATCACAAGCACCACCACCACCACCACCACAACAACAAATTACCACCATAACCACTACATAACACCACCATACAGTTATTATTACCATGCCTTATTAGGTTCCTCTATAAGCAGCTACAGTATATTAAATTGCGTCCACTATAAGCCACTATTTGATGTCCTATCCTATCACCCATCTGTCATCACTAAACCACAGTCTCACCACCACACATCACTCGACCGACCATCACCTCGTCACTATACCCACACTAAGTTCGATCTATACTACTGCTACGATTGATGATAATGATGAAGATACAATAATGATATAATTACTTGTTTATCATTATTTGAAGCACGGCGCATTCTCCATGTTATTTTTTTAACTTTTTTAAAAGATTAACTACGGTAATCAGGTAACTGTTAAGAAAACAAAAAATAATCGTTTAGTCAAAAATTCACTTAAGCTTATAAACTATAACGGACAACACACACCCGCACAAGTAACCAAAATAACTTTTCTTCTTTATAGTAATAATATAAACGATTAATACTTCACACTGAAATGGACAAAGAGTTCTAAGTCAACTGAAACATAACACGTCAACACGGACACACACCATTACCACTCACACGCACTCCCTCCTAGTTTAACATTCCGGGCAATCATCTCGTAAAAAAAAAGGGACGAAAATACAGGATTATTTCCCCTAGTATGTCGTAACGTAATTAACGCCACCTCATAACAGTCCCTTTATCTTGTTATTTATGACTGAGAGATGTTAAGGAGACCAACTATTGAATCACTGAACTGGTGGTGGTGGTGGTGATGATGGTTGCGGTGGTGGTGATGGTGGCGGTGGTGGTGATGGTGGTGGTGATGATGGTTGCGGTGGTGGTGATGGTGGCGATGGTGGTGGTGGTGGTGCTTGTGGTGGTGATGGTGGTGGTGATGATGGTTGCGGTGGTGGTGGTGGTGGTGATGGTGGCGGTAATAGTGGTGATTTTTTTTTTTTTTTTTAACGTTGGAGCCTATAGCGTCTGTAGGCCAATATTATGTTTTCCTTTGAGGGCTTAGATGGTTGGCCCTGCACATTCTTGAGGATTGTGATGGTTGGCCCTCCCCCGTGGTGGCGCAGGCTGGATTTTTATAGTGACGCCTGTGTTGATAGGTGAAGCCTGCAGTGGCGGTCCTGGCTTGTGTGGCGCCCTGGGCGAACCCTACTACTGTGCCCCCCCCCCCCTCCCCTCGCTTTCGTGTTACACAACAAGTCAAAATTCAACACTAAATATTTTTTATTAAGAGATCCTAGAATCCCCAAAATTTAATCCCGTAGCAGTTTAAAATAATGCAACATTAAAAAATATATATAGAACCATAAATATACAACAGAATACCAAAATAATGAAAAATCAAGCTTACGTTATATACAAGCAAAAAAACCAAAATAAATGGAGAAAATTGTTTGTCCTATGCCCACCCACCCCCGAGATTTCATCCCTTAGCTGTAAGAAATCCTAATATACTCAAACAGCCTGTAAAAAAAAATGGATCACATGAAGAGCCCCACCCCAACTGCACTTAGGGTGACTGGATCTTTCCATGATTTGAAAAGTGGTTTAATTTAGAAAACCAGTTAGGTTAGGTTACTAACCAATGTCCCAGGTTAGGTTGTTAGTGAACTGTGGAGGGTGAGGGGGGGCCCTCCAGTTAGGTCCTGCTAGTAATTGGTCAATATGTAGTATTGTGTCATATGTCCAATAAGTGGATAAAAGATTTGCTAAGACTGGGGTGGCGGTCTTCAGGTGGTAAAATTGGGGTGGCGGATCTTCATTAATCCAAAAAATTATTACAGGATCTAGCGAGTGAACCGCGTCACCTCCCGTGAACACCTACCTTCATTTGGTCGCACCTATGATTTACGTAAGCCTTGGACAACCATCTAAACACGTACCAAAACTATTGTTTCAGTATCTAGAATAAGAAAATTGTCCTGAAAGGGAATCACGATGGTGGCAAATTTACCATCCAGAGGCTAGCGGAGAAATCAGCGGTTTACTATATACTGCTGGCGAAAAAAGAAGGAAAAAAAAATAATATAATTCCCCACCCCCCTGAAAAAATCCTTGTGCGGCCCCTTGATTTAGATGTGTCTTTTAAGTTAGCCCTACAACATGGAAATTTCCCTTATTTGGGGTTTCAGAACCTAGATAGTCATACAGCAAATAACCATAATGAGTCACCTACCAAATCAGTATGAGTTAGTAGTTGTATGGGTTTTGTTGCAGCTACACACGCCTGCAAGTGCAATGATGCATGCTAGTGCGGGTATGGCCCGTACCGAAGTCATGATGACGGCCGAGCGACGAACGACGAACGACAGAGGAAGGGTAGCGTTAAAAGGGATTTTTAAGGAACGAAGACCGCGACGAAGGTTCGCACGAAGAACACCGTGTCTTCGTGCCGAACTCGTCGCTGCTCTTCGTTTTCCTTTACAATATCCCTTTTACGCTACCCCTTCCTCTGTCGTTTCTTCGTTCGTCGCTTCGACCCTTCATCATGACTCTCGTTACGGCCCTTTGAATTATGCTCCTGATGTCTTATAACTTTCTTATCCTTTGGTTTTGGCGCCGCACATCCCCCTAACGGTGTCAGATTAAGACTAAGAGACTAGACTAAATATAGGGAATAATGGAAGCGACTGCAGGAAGCCGAACACGCTGCTCAAATTCTGCTCGACAATCAGCTGATGCGCGATGCGCTTCCCACTTGCCGACTTTAGTTACAAGCATTTTTATACACAGTCCACCACCATGACATTTCTCTGACATATAACTAACTACTAGAGCTATTTATATACTATTATTCTTTAAGATCTATAATTTATTTTATTATTATAATTAATTTATGTATTTATTAATTATTAATAGATTATTATTATTATTTTATATAATTTTTTTTCTTCGGGCACTCCATGCAGCCCCCTCGACGATGCCGCCCTGGGCGACTGCCCATGTCGCCCATGCCTAGGACCGCCACTGGGTGAAGATCCGTTTTGTGGAGATCCGTTGATAGGTGAGGATTAGTGTTGACGTGTCCGTTCTATCACTAGTGTTGGTGGTGATTGTGGTGGTAGTGATGGTGATTATCGTGGTGGCGGTGATATTGGTGATAATTGTCGTGGGAATAGTGGTGGTGATAATGGTAATTTTGATGGTGATGAAGGTGGTTATTGTCGTGGTGGTGGTTGTGGTGATGATGGTAATTATGGTGGTAGTGATGGTGGTTAAGATGGTAATTGTGGTAGTAGTGGTAGCAGTAGTGGGGATGAAGGTGGTGATGGTGGTCGTGGTGGTGGCAGTAGTGGGGATGAAGGTGGTGGTGGTGGTGGCAGTAGTGGTGATGAAGGTGATGGTCGTGGTCGTGGTGGTGGTGGTGGTGGCAGTAGTGGTGATTGTCGTGGTGGTGATGGTAATTGTGGCAGTAGTGGTGATGAAGGTGGTGATTGCCGTGGTGGTCGTGGTTGTGGCGGGGCGGCATCCGTTTAGTCAGAGTTCTCTTAAAATATTTTTTTTATTCTCCTTTACCTGCTATTCTTACTTATGAAAAATGCATTATTATTTTCCATTCTCTCTCTCTCTCTCTCTCTCTCTCTCTCTCTCTGCTCTCTCTCCCTCTCTCTCTCTCTCTCTCTCTCTCTCCTCCTCTCTCTCTCTCTCTCTCATCTCATCATCTCTACTCTCGTCCCTCCTCTCTCTCTCTCTCTCTCTCTTTTTTAACTGTTCAACCCCGGCTTTTCGTTCAACTCAACCACACATTTAGAATCAAATTTCCGCGAGGAGTCAAATTTTAATTTCAGAGGAAGTATGAGGTTTGAGGGAGAAGAGAGAGAGAAGAGAAAGAGAGAGAGAGGAGAGAGAGAGAGAGAGAGAGAGGAGAGAGAGAGAGAAGAGAGAGAGAGAGAGAGAGAGAGAGAGGAAGAGAGAGAGATAGAGAACGGTCATATCTCCTCCGCTCTCTCTACTCGTTTGTGGTGTGGTGGGCCGATTTTTAAAGGATGGAAGTCTTAGAAGTCTTCAGATGCTTTTTTTTGTCCCCTTTTACTCACCCTGCAAAGGCAAGAATCTAATGCCGCAGAGAGAGAGGGAGAGAGAGAGAGGGAGCGTTTTGGGAACAAGGGCGGGAACACTTAAACGTCCTGTCCAGGGGGTGCATAGATTGTAACTGATGAAAACTATTTCAACTAGTGATGTACTTGTTTTTTTGCTTTACATATATGTTCTCTTCAGGCCAATTTGAGGCTGAAAGAGGTAGAGGAGGAAATTCGGCACTGTGCCTCTCTCTCGCTCTCTCTCCCTCGGATCTCTCTCTCTCTCTTCTCTCTCTCTCTCATCCTCTCCTACACCTCTCTCGGGTTTCTCTCTCTCTCTCCTCTCCTCTCTCTCTCTCTCGTCTCTCTCGTCATCTCTCTCTCTCTCTGTCCTCTCTCTCTCTCTCCTCTCCTCTCCCCTCTCTCTCTCGCTCTCGTCTCTCTCTCTCTCTCTCTCTCTCTCTCTCTCTCTCTCTCTCTTCTCTCTCTCCTCTCTCTCATCTCTCCTCTCTCTCTCTCTCTCATCTCTCTTCTCTCTCTCTCGTTTCCTCGCTCATCTCTCTCTCGTCTCTCTCTCCTCTCTCTCGCTCTCTCCTCTCTCTCTCTCCTTTCCTTTCTCTCTCTCTCTCTCTCTCTCTCTCTCTCTCTCTCTCTCTCTCTTCTCTCCTCTCCTCTCTCTCCTCTTCTCTCTCTCTCTCTCTCTCTCTCTCTCTCTCTCTCTCTCTCTCTCTCTCTCTCTTCTCTCTCTCTCTCTCTCTCTTCCTCTCTCTCTCTCCTCTCTCGCTCGCTCTCTCTCTCTTCTCGCTCTCTCTCTCTCTTTCTCTCTCTCCTCTCTCCTCTCTCTCTCAATCCATCTCCAAGCGGGTCTCTCTCTCACTCTCTCTCTCTCACACACGCACCTATTATTTACATTCTTCCCTTTGTATCAAGAGATTGTACAGTAAATAGTGTAAGGAAGAGAGAGAGAGAGAGAGAGAGGAGAGAGGAAGAAGAGAGAGCGAGAGAGAGAGGAGGAGAGAGAGAGAGAGAGAGAGAGAGAGAGAGAGGAGAGAGAGAGAGAGAGAGGAGCGAGTATTGCATATAATTATTAGAGATGAAGAAGAGAACTCTAGAAATGTAGAAAAGTAAATGAAGCAGGCGACAATTCGTGTCTTTCTTTAAACAACTACGATATTCTCTCCTCTCTCCTTCTCTCTCTCCGTCCTCTCTCTCTCTCTCCTCTCTCTCCTCTCTCCATCCTCTCTCTCTCCCTCTCTCTCTCCGCCTTCTCCTCCCCGCCTCTCTCTCTCTCTCGTCTCGTCACTTCTCTCGTCTCTCTCTCTCCTCTCATCTCTTTCATCTCTCTCTCTCTCTCTCCTCTCTCTCTCATCAAATGCCTGAATCAGTGCACCTCGTCTTTTCCTATTACAGCCCTCCCTTCCTCCTTCCTTCCATCTTTCCTTCACTCCACTCCATTTCTTCTTTTCTTCATTTTTAACAGCTTTTCTTTCATCAAGTTCTTCTCATTCCTGATTTGTGCTACCATTCTTCACTTCATTTCATCATGCACCTCTAACACTCACCCCACTACCTCCTCCTCCTCCTCCTCCTCCTCCTCCTCCTCCGCCTCCTCCTTCCTCCCTCCTCCTCCTCCTCCTCCTCCTCCTCCTCCTCCTCCTCCTCCGCCTCCTTTAATATCATCACTTATCCTCCTCCAATCTGGATAATAAATCTTCAATTGAACATAGCAGGCGGGAAGGTGGATTATTTCTAGAGAGGAGAGAGAGAGAGAGAAGAGAGAGAGAGACTCAAAGAGCGAGAGGATAGAGAGAGAGAGAGAGAGAGAGGAGAGAGAGAGAAGAGAGAGAGAGAGAGAGACATGGACCCGATAGCAGCTAGATAGAGACAGACGGACAAAAACGCAACAACACACACAGAGAGAGAGAAAGAGAGAGAGAGAGAGAGAGAGAGAGAGAGAGAGAGAGAGAGAGCGAGAGGGAGAGAGAGAGAGAGAGGAGAGAGAGAAGGGAAAGAAGGAAAGGAGAGAAAAAAAGGAGGCGAAAGAGACTCACATTCCTATATTAGAGATTCCCTCTCATAGGAATCTTTCTCGGGTGTAATCAGCGGCTCGAAGTCTCCCTCAGGATGCGAGGGAAAAGAAATCCTTGAATACATTGAAAGAGAGAGAGAGGAGGAGAGAGAGAGAGAGAGAGAGAGAGGAGAAGAGAGAGAGAGAGAGAGAGAGAGAGGGGCGACAGAGAGAGAGATCTTTCCCATTCAAGAAACAGTTACCTGGTGGAATCGAGGCGCGCATGGTCCTGACTGACTGATCCACCGTGTCTATATTTTGGGTCTGAGGTGATAGGAGGGTCCTTTGAGGCGAATGGCTGTTGGGAGGACGAGGCTGGGAACTGGCAGGAGGGAAGTTTGAGAGAGCTTAGGAGGAGGTAGGAAGGGCCGTTAGAGGGCGTTACAAGGGTCGCAGGACTTTTGGGTGGTCTGTGAATGGGACCTGGCTGATGGAGTGAGTGAGTGGGAGGGGAAGAAAATGGTTGAGGCAGAGAGCGTCGGTTAGAAACATGGAAGGTAAGGGTTTTAGTTTTTACGAGCCAGAGAAAATCGAAGCGAACGGCTCAAGGGTGAAGAGATTTAACAAACCGAGAGAAAGAGTATTGTCAGGGGACGGACGAGGACGTTTTACTGGGGGCAGATAAGAGCGAGGAAAAGAAAGAGGACAAGAAGGGGACACACAAAAAAAAAACTTGGGGGCAAGAGAAGAGAGAGAGAATAAGGGAAAAACAAAAAACTTCGAACTGACTGTCCACAATACGGACGCCGCCGGGACCGAACGCAACGGGGAGTGAGGTGGTTAGAGAGGGAAGGAAGTAAGCAACCCAACCGCAAAAAGCACACCATAGACCACTTGTATACCCTGGAACTGTTCAACGCGACGAATGTTTTTGATTGCTGGGCTGCTAGGGGCCCGCGGGCGCCCACGAAAGAGATATAGTGGTCCTATGGACTATCCATATAGACTGGTTTTATCATTATATATGATTATACTGTATCTTCGTAAATGTTTGTTCTATAATATTATCAAAGTAAAAAAACAGTAAACACACCGCTAAAGAAATTGCCATTACGAGACTATGAGAAAATATGCATGAACTTACTATTCACTTAACATCTTCGCCATATTAAAACTTTGCGAAATCAACTTTTTATCATGAAGGGTATCAATAAGAAGCGCAATTTTATGACTATCCTTGCTATATTTTGTTTATCTGATAATGAATTAAGTAACAATGTATAAATTAGGCGTTGACTAATAAATAACCTCATCAATTCGGGTAATTTTCCCGATTTGATGAGGTTATTTTAGTTTTAGTTTAACGCTACTTTATACATGGTGCTAATTACATTTATTCAAAAAACTAAATATTATAAGTAAAATAATACCTCATCAATCGGAAATTACCCATTGATGATTTTATTAGTTAGTTTATGGGGAGTAACCGGGGAGTGGAACTGACTGTCCTGAACTGTCAACTGTCTTTTTATCATTTTTCCCTTCCCTCTTTCGTCATAATTATTCCTCAGAAAGGCATCAACGATCGTCTTGCCTCCATTGCGTTTTAACATTCCTCGTCGTCATTTCTAGCCACAACACAAAGAAAGCGTCAGTAGGTGTTGGTGCCACGGAACACAAAACCTGGCTGTCCAGATTTCATGGTTGTATGGCTGTTCATCACCTCACGGGGCACGAACGCGGGTACGGATCACGGACACGGACATAGATCACGTACAAATTGATCCCTAGCTTAAAAGGGACTAAAAGTGAATGAGGCAAAAGATGGAAGTTGTTTGTTGTTGTTGTTGTTGTTGTTGTTGTTGTTGTTGTTTTGTTGTTATTGTTGTTATTGTTTGTGGTGGTGGTTGTGGTTGTGGTGTTGCTTTTACGTAAATCGTGCGTCATTCTTTTTTTGTATATATTTATTTATTTGTTTTCTGCTAGTGTATCTTCGCTGCTTCAGGTAAATAGTGATGAATGAAAACATGTATTGAATATTGCTATACATTTGTTGCTGTTATCATATGGTAGCGTTAATAATGGTGGTGATAGTAATGGTAATAATGAAAATTATAATTAATGATAAGAAAATGTAACTGATATAATAGCTATATAATAGTGATAGTGATATATTCTCAGTGTATTATTATTAGCATTGTTGTAATTGTTATAATCATTATCAATATATCACTTATCATTATCACCATCATTGTCATTAAAGGCAGTAGTAAATTAATGTAGTAGTAGGCAGCAGTGTAAGTAGTATCGTAAGTATAGTAAGTAGTTAGTAGTAGTAGTATTAGTAGTAGTAGCAGTAGTAGTATTATAGTAAGTATTAGTCGTAGCAGTGGTAGAAGTAGTAAGTAGTAAGCATTAGTAGTAGTAGTTAGTAGTAGTATTAGTATATATTAGCAGTATATATGTAGTATTAGTATAATTATAAGTACATAGTAAAGTAGTAGTTATAGTAGTAATTTTGTAACAACATGAGCAGGGTGCAGCACTATGACTACACTCTACTTACCACACCTCTCTCCTCTTCTCTCTCTCTCTCTCTCTCTCTCTCGTCTCGTCGTCTCTCTCTCTCTCTCTCTCTCTCTCCCTCCCTCTCTCTTCTCATCCTCTCTCTCTCTCTCTCTCTCTCTCTCTCCATCTCTCTCTCTCTCTCTTCTCTCTCTCATCTCTCTTCGCTCCTCTCTCTCTCTCTCTCTCTGCTCTCTCCCCATACTGTTAAATTCATCACCGTATCTTTGCATCGCTCTGCTTTTCTTTAATTTCCACATATTTTCGTGCCATTATCACGTCTGTTGTTTGTGGTTTCCTTTCTCCCCTTCTTCCCCTCTTCATTATCATCCTTCTGTCACTCCTTTCTTTACCTACATTTTCACCCTCTTCCATCCTTCCTGTACTCACCCCTCACTCGCCCTCATCCCCCCTCACTCCCTCACTCTTTATCTAATATACCGTGACTGTTTTCACCCTCCTTCCCCTCTTCCCCTCTCCCCCCTCCTATACTCTGTCGCACTAATCAACACCTGCTTTCTCACAACACAGCTTGTTCTCCCACACCTGTGATCCCAGTATATCTCTCCTGCCCTCTACCCCCTCCTTCCACTACCTCCCCTCCTCCTCCCACCCTCCCTCCTTTCCTTCCCCCCTCCTCCTTCCCCTCCCTCCCTTCCTTTTCTTCCTCCTCTGTTTTAGCCTCCTGACCGTTCCAGTTTGGGTGTTCTGTTTGTGTTTGCGTGTGTTTTGTTTTCTCTGGATTGTATTTCTGCTGGTGGTGCTTACATAATAACACAAGAAAATAGGAAGCTACAAGAGCCCGTGAGACCTACTGAGGTAGTTCCTGCTTCTTATCTAACCTACTCCACCTTTTATCCCCACTGGTTTGTTAGTAAAGGGTAAAGTGTGTGTGTGGCCTGTGTGTGTGTGTGTTGTGTGTGGTGTGGTGTGTGTGTGTTTGTGTGTGTGTGTTGTGTGTGGGTGTGTGTGTGGTGTGTGGTGTGTGTGTGTGTGTGTGTTGGTCCAGTTTCTTCATAAGATGTAAACTACTATATATTCCTATGTTAGTTGCCACGGAATTTTCCCATACTGCATTACGCCCAACTGTTTTGTTTTTCAGCATGGCAGGGCCATACGGAGAACGAGACAAACAGACAACGACCTATTATCATTATTGATCTTGTTATCGTGTTTGTGCCCTTGAAGTGATATCTTAAGTAAGTTACAACTTTAGGTAATAATCGTGGCAAATATTATAACTTGAGATGGTTCTACTGTATCATCGCACACCTAATAGTCCTATTTTTTTTTTAACCAGCCAAAATTCCATGTTATCCCTTAGAGGTCTCATGCTTAAAAGTATTCCTATGTTTACTGATAATATGGTTAACAATTTTGGGGGTAAATACAACTGAAAAATTATAAAGAAGGCGTAGCATTCCCTTGTTCATGGCAGTCAAATATCATTCAGTAGCAACAAGGGGTCAAGATTTTTTCACACTCGTTAAAAAAAAAAAAACTATATTCATAACACATTTAGCGGTGACCTTGGCGTGTTACTGAGCTTCGTACACTTCCAGTCGCCCATGGTCAATCGTAGTCTAAGGGGAATAACAGCATGATTTTAATTAGTCCATTCTTTCGTAGCGTGTTGCTGCCCTGGCCGTCAGACTTTTGTTTGAAGAATCCTGAGTGTCCGTGTTCTTTGTTTTCGTTTATCTGAACAAATATGGCAACTCTTATATATTTGCATGCACCTCCCCCCCTCTTCTCTCTTCCTCTCCTCTCCTCGTCCATCTCCTCCTCTCTCTCCCGCTCCCCCTCGCGCTCTCTCCTTCTCTCCTCTTCCCGCCTCGCCTCCTCCTCCTCTCCCTCCTCCCTCGGGGTTCTCTCTCTCCTCTCTCCCGCTCATCCCTCTCTCTCTCGCTCTCCGCTCGCTCTCGCTCGCTCGCCATCGCTCTTTTGTCTCGGCTCCGCTTTCTCGCTCGCTCTCTCCTCTCATCTCTTCTCTCTCTCTCGTCTCTCGTCGCACACTCGTCTCCCGCGGTCTCTCTCATCAGTCTCTCCTCCTCCCCTCTCATCCCTGCGGGTCTGCTCGTTCGGGGGGGGGGGGGGGGGGGGGGGGTCCGTCTGTCTCCATCTCTCTCTCTCAAGGTTTTTATGTAAGACTAATATAAAGTTTTTGTAAGAGATGTTAAATAAAACCTAACTAAAAATCTCTCTCTCTTCCTCTCGGTCTCTCTCATCTCTCGCTCCTCCTTCTCTCTCTCACTCCGTATCCTCTCTCCCGACTCATCCTCTCCCTCACTCCTGCCGTCCCACGACTCGGTCCCGAGTCTCACTCGTCTCTCCGCTCAGGTCTCCGTCTCTCAAATCTCTCTCTTCCTCGGTCTTCCTCGTCTTCGTCTCTCTTCTCGCCGTCCTCTCTCTCTCCGCCCCTCCTCTCCTCTCCCGTCCCTCTCTCCCGCGGGCGCACATCTCTCTTCTCTCTCTCCTCTCGTCTCATCTCGTCTCGGTCACAAACGGATCAGTCCGGCTCTCTCTTCTGTCACGTCTCTCATCTCCCCGCTCCTCTCTCCGCGAGGGGGCTCTCTATCACCCGCTCTCTCCTCCTCTCTCTCTCCTCTCATCTCTCTGCTCTCTTCTGCCAGCATGTTTTTTTTCTCAAGTGTCTTAGAGCGTGGTGGGTTTGTTTTGGCAACTTTCTGATACCTTCGCCGCGTTCGCAAACAACAAGACCGAAGCGTCAAGAAGGACCCTGCCCCTGCCCTGTTTGCGTGCGGCGCCCTTGATTGGCCGACAACAACCATGGCCTGAATACTGAACACCTTAACACAATATAAAAAAAATTGACCGCTGACAGACAAAGTTGATGTGGAAATGAATTTACAGTTGAAAGATTTGTTGACATTTTTCCTGACAGTGATGCAATTGACGAGAAAACATTGAATAAAATGTGTTACTACTCTTGGAACACATCATCAACGTCCTCCTGTATTTTGTTTTCTTTTTCTTACGTTGGAAGCCTGTAGCGCCGTAGGCTATTTATTTTTTTTTGAGAGCTCAAGATGTTGGCCCCTACACATTCTAGAAGGTCATTATCGTGGAGGTAGTATGATGGGTAGGATATAGTAGTATAAGCCAACTATTATAAGCATCCATGGTCGTAATGGTTGGGGGGGCCCTCGCCCGTTGGTAGTGCGCAGACGTTCTAATCGGCTCGTAGAGCTGATTAGATAATCGGCGGTGGCAGAGCGTGGTTTTTAGCGTCACCGGGTGGCGTTCTCGAGACCCGAGTTCGATCCCTAGTGAGAGACACCAATAAAGTCCAACTTAAAAATCTTTCTGCACCGTCGAGGTGGCCTAAGACACCCACAAATGCCCCCTCATCAACTCTACCTCCGATTGGGCGAGTGCATCGGAGGACACAAGGGGGGCGGCATTGAGCCTCTAATCACAGGCGTCACTATAAAAAAAAATCCTTTCCTGGCGGGGCCACCACGGGCGAGGGCCAACCAAGCAACAGCCCTCGTGAGCCTCCAGGGCCTGCCATCCCACCCCTGGAGGTGGATGCCTATAGAGCTTAGCGCCTACAGGCGCTATATAGGCTCTAGGCACAAGAGGTTCAAAACAATATATAGTTTGTTTTTTTTTATTAATATTATTTTGTCGTAATTACAATTGGGCCACGAGGTTCGTTTTCATTTCATTTGTGTCCTCAACGAGCTATTGTAACCCTACATTTGTTTCTACGTTTGTATAAAATAACTTAGATAATATTCTACATATGTTGCTATATTTGTGGGGGGAATGATTCCTGTGGGGTGAAGGCATATTGTATCGGGGGGGTGGGGGTGGAAGATAGTTGCTATTATTTTGTGTTTTGTCGTTTTCCCTTTAACATATCCGTGTTTCAAATGAAATATATAACGAGTTCTCCTCTCTCTCGTCTTCTCAATCTTCGCTCGTCTCCTCTCTCTATCTCGCTCTCTCTTCCAGTCATCTCGTCGTCTCCCAATCTCTCTCTCTCTTCCTCTCCGCTCCCGGTCCAACAATCTAACACATCCCCCTCTCTCTCTCCTCTCTCTTCTCTTCCTCAGTCCTGCCCTCTCGTAGCCTGGTGATGGTCTCTCTCTCGTCTCCCTCTCTCCTCTCTCCTCTCTCTCATCTCATCTCTCCTCTCCTCTCGTGCAAAGCCCTCGATCCTTTATCCCACACACAAAAAAAAAAAAAACAAGCGCCCGGACACACAGAGAGAAGAGCCTTGCCCCCCCACCCCCCCTGTCCTCCGCACTCCCACCACACACCCCACCCCTCCCCTCGCATCTATCATTCCCCCGGAACGGGGTGGGGGGGGGGTGGAGGGAGGGGGAGAGGCGCTGCCGCCCCACCGCCCCCACCGTCATAGGGCCGGGGGGTGGGGGTGGGCAAGAGCGTGTGCGAGATACTCCTTTCTTTAGAATCTTGCGCCGATACTGGAGCTTAAGGGAGAAATTCCTTTGCCCTCCTTTCAACGGGAAAAAATTAATTAAAGAATGTGGAATGAGGGTGTGTTTATTGTATTTTTGTTATTTTTTTTTGTTCTGGTCATTGTAAGAATTGTCATTCGGTGTAATTATTGTTTCGTTATGATGTCTCGTGCAAGTGTCTCACTCTCCTCTCTCCCTGTCTCTCTCCCCTCTCTCTCGTAGTCTCTCTCTTCTCACCTTCATCTCGTCTCGCCTCTCTCTCGTCTGCTACACTATCTCTTTTCTCGGGGTTCCCCTCTCTCCCCACTCCCCCTCTCTCCTCTCTTCTCTCTCCTCTCTCTCCTCCTCGCCCTCTCCCTTCTCTCTCTCATCCTCATCTCCTATCTCTCCTCTCTCTCCCCCCCTCTCCTCTCCTCCTCTCTCGTCCCCCTCCTCCCCATCCCTTCTCCTCTCTCCTACTCTCCTCTCCCACTCCTCTCGTCTCTCCCCTCTTCTCTCCCCTCCTCCTCTCCTCTTCTTCTCTCCCGCCTCCTCTCTCTCTCTCTCTCCTCTCTCACACCTCCTCCTCTTCTCATCCTCCTCCTCCCTCCTCCCGCCTCTCTTCCTCCGTCCGTCCCCTCCCTCTCCCGTCAAATCCTTCTCTCTCCTCCTCTTCCTCCCCCTCTTCTCCTTCCTCTCCGCTCTCTCCCCTCTCCCTCTCTCTCTCTCTTCTCTCTCCTCCTCTCCTCATATCCTCTCTCTCCCCTTCTTCATCTCTAACATCTCTCTCTTCCATCTCTCTCCTCTCCTCTCTGGGCTGTTCTTCCGTCTCCCCTCTTCTCTCTCTTCTCCTCCTCTCTCCCTCGCCCCTTCCTCCCCTTCCTCTCTCTCCCTTCTCACTCGCACCTCTCCCCTCTCCTCCTTCTCTCTCTCTCTAATCTCTCCTCCTCCTCTTCTCAAGGCGTCTTCGTCCTCCTCTCCCTCTCTCTCTCTCTTCTCTCCTCTCATCATTTACATTGTTGCTCGTACATTTCACACTCTTGTAGTTATTGCGTGCATCTTTCCATTTCCTCCTCCTACCTCCTCCTCCTCTCCTCCTCTTCCTCCTCCTCCTCCTCCTCCCTAGGGGGCAGTCTTTTTATAGGATTAGCGGCGTTTAACGTGCTTCTTCACGCACTCCCGCAGTCGCCCTCAGACAGTGAAATACGAGAGTGAAAATATTCATGCTTGTAATTCTTGTATATAGCCTTGTATGTATTTTCCTGTCAGCGTCCTTTCCTACTCTCCTTTCTTTTCTGCTTTTCCTATCTTGCTCGAGGTCAAGACCCATATCCAAAACCGGGCCTGAGGGACCATATTGCTGGGGGGGCGCCACGCTGACCAGCGGCTGCGTCCATGCAGAGCGGAAGGCCCGGCTGGTGCCCTTTGACCACCAGGACTCAGGCAGATTGTGGCCTGTCGGGTGGCCCAAATCCTCCCACCACCAGGTGAGAGAGTTCTGCAGCACAGACAAAGCTGAGCACAGTCTTGTTTGCCACAAGGGCATGGACCTGTCAGCTGGCAACCACCTGGCTACGGAGGGTGGGCCGAAGCCGCCAACCACCTGCTCGCGACCTCGACCCACTACTGCAGGAAGGACCCGATCGTCCTGCCCGCCTTCTACGTCGCTCCTCGTCGTCGCTCCTCCTCCGTGGCAAGCCCCGACAATTGGAATTCCTCATCAATCACCGCCCTATACCGTCCAGTACGAGGCGCTGTGCACAACCCGGTGGAGCTGCCGGCACACACGCACTGAGGGGATTGCAAAGGGCCAACGTCCCAGGCAGCGCCGTCTACTACACAACTACACGGACGGCTTCAGTTGGACCTGAGAGAGGCACGAACGGGCCGCGGCGGTGGTCACAGGGCAAGGAGGTGCTGTCCTGTGAGACGCCCGATACCACTGTTCCAGCTCTGCAGAGACGGAGCTGGTGGCAATCCAGCACGACCCCCTGTGAGCACGCCCGCCAAACCGTCGGGAGGAGATGGTGGTCGTCCACTCCGACTCCAGGGCTGCCTTACAGGTTTCTGCAGCAGCTGAGCCCACCAACGGACAACGTGCGGCTCACCACCACTATCCTGGGCCTCGCCCAAAGAATCGCCGCGCAGGGGCGTCACGTGCGGCTCAACTGGGTGCCCAGCCACGTGGGGCTGCGGGGGGAACGAGGCTGCTGATGAGGCGGGCCCGCGCAGTCACCAGGTGGCCTACAGTCACTGCCGTCGTTCTGCCCAGCATAACAGAAGGGCAAGACGATGGCCAGACGTGCTGCCGCCAACAGCACCGAGCAGCAACACCGGGAGATGGAGGCGTCATCGCGGCAGGCCGCCTGGTATGCCAAAGCCACCGCCTACCGCCCACTGCTTCCCGCCCGCCACAGCTTTTCCAGGGCAGACGAGGTCAAGCTACACCGACTCCGGCTTGGCTATCGCACCTGGAGGAGCTGAGGGACGATTTGAGAGTCGGCAGTGTGACCACTGTGGCCACCTCGCCCGACACCCACTAAGGCACTACCTGCTGTCCTGCCCAGCCACGGCTCAGCTGAGCAGCAGATCGGCGGCCCCAGAAGGACGACGAGAGTAGGCAGCCCTGGTGCTCCGGCGGGCACTAGAGGACCCTGCCTCGGCTGTTGGTAGTGGTGCGCAGCGCCCCTCCCCCCCGCTGAGCGCACACGTACTACACAGCGGAACATGGAGCGAGGTGACGAGCCTCGCTCACAGGAAGTCGCTCTCGTGACTCCAGCGGACGGCTGCTGCCCGCTCATCTCTTATAAATGTATAGATGTAAGATTAGTATAAGTATGTAGTTTAACTTAAGGTATTATGAAAGGTTACAATAAGTTGTTGTTTTCTGTAAGAGATGTAATAAACTTAACAAAAAAAACTTTTCTGCCTCTTTTCCTTTCCTCTTTTTCCTACTTTTTCTTCAGCTTATTTCTATTTTTTTCCTTCTAACCTTCCTTTTTCCCTTTTCTTCCCCCTTTCTTCATTGCCTCCTTCCCTTTTTCCCCTTTCCCTGTGTTTCTCCTTGCTTCCATTTCTCTTCCCTTCCTCTCTCTTTCCCTTCCTTCATCTTATTTCCTCTATTTCTCTCTCATTTCCTTCAATTATTTTCCCTTCCTTCCCCTCTCACTGCTTCCCTTTCCATTCTCTTCCTTCATCTCTACATGCCTCCTTTCCTCTTCCCTCTCTTCTTCTCTTGTTTACACCTGTTCGCCTCTCTCCTTCTCTCTTCTCCTCTTCATCTCGTCTCTCTTTCTCTCTCTCTCTCTCTCTCTCTCTCTCTCTCTCTCTCCTCTCTCTCTCTCTCTCTACCCTCTCTCTCTCTCTCTCTTCTTTTCTCTCTCTCTCTCTCTCTTTTTCTCTCCTCTCTCTCCTCTCTCTCTCTCTCCCCTCTCTCTCTCTCTCTCTCTCTCTCTCTCTCCTCTCTCTCTCTCTCTCTCTCTCTCTCTCTCTCTCTCTCTCTCTCTCTCTCCTCTCCCTCTCTCTCCTCTCTCTCTCTCTCTCCTTCTCTCCCCCTGCAGCCAGGCAAGATTAGCATAGCGTACCGCAGGGTAATACAAAGAACATCTCAATTGGAAATATTCGAAACTTTCCCCCACCGAAGATCCTCCCACGGCACCACACACGCACAAAACTCACACACCCCGCACAACGCACACGCACACGCACACAACACACGCACACACCCCACACGCACACACATACGCGCACGCACACACACACACACACACCACACACACACACACCACACACACAACCGCACACACACACATGGTAATAGCTGCTTTACGCTGGGGAAATCATGAGGTTTTTTTTTTTTTTTTTTTTCCTTTGGTCATAATTACTTTGTGGCAATAACAGTCATGAGGCGCGTAATGCTGGGGTTTGCTGGACCGTGGGAGGAAAGGAAGGGGAGGGAGAGAGGGGGGGAATGGGAGGGGGGATGGAAGGGTCATGGTGGGGGGGAAGGAGGAGTGAAGGGTTGGAGGGATGGGGAAGTTTCAGCTGGAGGGTTGGGGGAGAGAAAAAAAGAGAGCCATGAAAGTGAATTGCATACGAGAGAGAGAGAGAGAGAGAGAGAGAGAGAGAGAGAGAGAGAGAGAGAGAGAGAGAGAGTGGCAAACTGGCAGATAAATAGACAGGCAAACAGACTAATGTAGTACGTATGAACAGACAGACAGAGAAAAAAGATCGAGATAGAGAAAGAACCCTGTATCAAAACACCATGGAAATCATAAAATGCTTGTTGAATAAACGATGAAGTGAAAGCTAGAATGACAATAAGAAAAACAAATGGGAACAGTGGAAAATAGAAGGAGGTTGAGGAGGAAAAAAAATCAACAAGTAAAAATGTAAAAAAAAAAAGATTAAAAATGTATACAAATATATAAGATAGATTATAAAAAAAGTTTAAAAAAATCAGGTGCCTCATTATCATGGACAGGCGAGGTCAGGTGAGGTCAGGCTGTAAAGGTGAAGGTGACAGAGGGAAGCAAGGTGTGAACGCTCTTATTATAACACCATTGCCTCACACTATACATACCTCATTGAAAGCATTCCATAGGAGTCTGTCTAAGAGGGTTCTTGTATTCCTAAGTCCTTCGAATAAATCCTTTGTATTCCTTTGTATTCCTTTGTAAATGCATTCCACTACCCCATTGTATACCTCCTCCTCTTCTTCTTTTTCTTTTTCTCCTTCTTTCGTCTTTTGGGTTTATGTAATTCATCCCTCTACCCCATTTTAACTCTCTTCTTTCCTCCTCCTCCTCCTCCTCCTCCTCCTCCTCCTCCTCCTCCTCCTCCTCCTCCTCTTCTTCTTCTTCTTCTTCTTCTTCTTCTGCCTCTTCCTCTTCGCGAGATGATGAACAAGTTGGCAGCTTTGGCGAGGCTTACAGTCGGAGTGAAGTAAAGATTATAGACTTTTTCTTTTCCTCGCCTTATTTTTGTCAGATTTTTGTCAGCACTCCTTGTCGTCCATTTTTGTCAGTGCTTTCGTCAATTTTTGTCAGTGCTTTCGTCCATTTTTGTCAGCCTTCCTTTTCGTCCATTTTTGTCAGCCTTCCTTTTCGTCCATTTTTGTCAGCCTTCCTTTTCGTCCATTTTTGTCAGCCTTCCTTTTCGTCCATTTTTGTCAGCCTTCCTTTTCGTCCATTTTTGTCAGCCTTCCTTTTCGTCCATTTTTGTCAGCCTTCCTTTTCGTCCATTTTTATCAGCACTCCTTTTCGTCCATTTTTGTCAGCCTTCCTTTTCGTCCATTTTTATCAGCACTCCTTTTCGTCCATTTTTATCAGCCCTCCTTTTCGTCCATTTTTGTCAGCACTCCTTTTCGTCCTTTTTTTATCAGCACCCCTTTTTCGTCCATTTTTATCAGCACTCCTTTTCGTCCATTTTTGTCAGCACTCCTTTTCGTCCATTTTTATCAGCACTCCTTTTCGTCCATTTTTGTCAGCACTCCTTTTCGTCCATTTTTATCAGCACTCCTTTTCGTCCATTTTTATCAGCACTCCTTTTCGTCCATTTTTGTCAGCACTCCTTTTCGTCCATTTTTATCAGCACTCCTTTTCGTCCATTTTTGTCAGCACTCCTTTTCGTCCATTTTTGTCAGCACTTCCTTTTCGTCCATTTTTGTCAGCACTCCTTTTCGTCCATTTTTATCAGCACTCCTTTTCGTCCATTTTTGTCAGCACTCCTTTTCGTCCATTTTTATCAGCACTCCTTTTCGTCCATTTTTGTCAGCCTTCCTTTTCGTCCATTTTTATCTGCACTCCTTTTCGCCCATTTTTGTCAGCACTCCTTTTCGTCCATTTTTATCAGCACTCCTTTTCGTCCATTTTTGTCAGCACTCCTTTTCGTCCATTTTTGTCAGCCTTCCTTTTCGTCCATTTTTATTAGCACTCCTTTTCGTCCATTTTTGTCAGCCTTCCTTTTCGTCCTTTTTTGTCAGCCTTCCTTTTCGTCCATTTTTGTCAGCCTTCCTTTTCGTCCATTTTTTATCAGCACTCCTTTTGGGTCCATTTTTGTCAGCACTCCTTTTCGGTCCATTTTTAAAAGAAACTCCTTTTTTCGTCCATTTTTGTCAGCACTCCTTTTTCGTCCATTTTTATCAGCACTCCTTTTCTTCCATTTTTGTCAGCCTTCCTTTTCGTCCATTTTTATCTGCACTCCTTTTCGCCCATTTTTGTCAGCACTCCTTTTCTCCATTTTTAATCAGAACTCCTTTTCGTCCATTTTTGTCAGCACTCCTTTTCGTCCATTTTTGTCAGCCTTCCTTTTCGTCCATTTTTATTAGCACTCCTTTTCGTCCATTTTTATTAGCACTCCTTTTCGTGCATTTTAGTCAGTGCTTTCGTCCATTTTAGTCAGTGCTTTCGTCCATTTTAGTCAGTGCTTTCGTCCATTTTAGTCAGTGCTTTCGTCCATTTTAGTCAGTGCTTTCGTCCATTTTTGTCAGTGCTTTCGTGCATTTTTGTCAGCCTTCCTTTTCGTGCATTTTTATCAGCTCTCCTTTTCGTCCATTATAGTCAGTGCTTTCGTCTGTTTTCCCTTGTTTATTTAGATATGCATTTTAATTTCAGTTTTATATTTTATTTGTCGTTCGGTCTGTCTGTTTATCTATCTGTATGTATATATTTCTTTGTGTTTATTTAGATATGCATTTTAATAAAGTTTTTTTTTTTTTTTCGTTCTGTCTGTTTATCTGTCTCTAATGTGTATTTTTCTGTCTGTCTGCCTCTCTGGTTGTCTGTCTTGTCTGTTTGTCTGATTATCTCTCTCTCTCTCTCTCTCTCTCTCTCCCCTCTCTCTCTCTCCTCTCCTCGCTCTCTCTCTCTCTCCCCTCTCTCTCTCTCTTTTAAATGCCTTTTTCTAACATTCCTGCCTTTCATTATGCCAAATAGTCCGACGTTCTTTGCATAACACGTGTTTTTTTCTATTTACGTATATAATTATATTTTCAAAAACTTTTAGCATTTAATTTTGGTATTTGCGGGGATATTCAGCGATATTAGAATTATAAGCTATACATTTCATTCATCTTTCATAGCATTATTATCTTACACCATTTCATCATTCCATAAAGCCTATCGCTATTCAATTGTTTTAGCACATTATTCTGAAGGCATCGTTTTCTCCTTTCCAATAATTAGTTCATTCCATAGATCATTCCACTTATAATTATTATTATTATTTTTTTTTGGGGGTGGGTGGGGAGGTCAGGAATTCCTTATTTTCTATTTTGCCCTCTTGCTCTCACTCCATTTTTGTTCCTTTACCTCAATGTACCTTTTTTGTAGGATTTCTTTTCTTTACCTCAATGGTAGTTTATTTTTAAGATTTTTTTTTTCAGGGTTTAGTTTCTACACTTTTTTTTTTAGCTCTAATCTTGCCCTCTCACTCCATCCCTCTCCATCCCTCTTCCCCTTCCCGCCCCTCTCTCCCCCTCTCTCTCTCCATCTCTCTCCCCCTCTCTCCATCCCTCTCCCCCTCTCTCCATCCCTCTCAATCCCACTATCTCTCTCGGCCGCCAACGCAACCACATGTGAAAACTGCGTCTGGCTACTATTTTCTGGTCATTTTCTTTTTAACAGCGTGTGTGTGTGTGTGTGTGTGTGTGGTGTGTGTGTGTGTGTGTTTTACATTGTGCCTATAGCGCCTGTAGGCAGTGGTGACCCAGGGCTCGGATGGTAGGCTCTGGAGGAGGTTCACTTGAGGGCTGTGATGGTTGGTCCTCGCCCGTGGTGGCGCAGGCAGGATTTATATATATAGTGACGCCTGTAGAGGCTCATGCCGCCCCCCTGTGTCCTCCGATGCACTCGCAATCGAAGGTAGAGTTGATGGGCAGGGCATGTGGGTGTGTGTGTCTGTGTGTGTGTGTGTGTGTGTGTGTGTGTGTCTGCGGTTGTTTTGTCTGTGTGTGTGTGTGTGTGTGTGGGTTTTCTCCTTCACCACCTGGTCCGCCGAGGTAATTTTTCGGTACATTTCCCCGCCTTCATGCCTTCCATTTTGTGCCCCCCCTCACCCTTCTCCCTAACCCCCCTAACCCCCCACACCTCCCCCATCACCCCCTCCATCATTTACCCCCACACTTCTCCGCCCTTCAAAAAAAGGAACAAATAGCCAAGGGCTGCCAGTAAAGGCTCGCGTTGGAATGCCCTGCATGAAAAAAAACTTAAAAAAAAGAAACATTGCATCATGCAAATGTGTACCCGGTGCTTTGTGTGTGTGTGGGTTTTTGGGGAAGTTGTTTTTTTGTATTTAGCATTCTCGTAGAGGCCATTAACAGCACCCATTAGAGGCAGCTAAGGGAAAGAATGGACAGGCGTGGGCTGCGTCGCGGGAGTATTGAGAGTGTAGTGTGAGAGAGAATATTGTGAGAGTGTAGTGTTATTCACCCATGGTCTTGGCCACGCGAGCTGGACTCGCGATCGCCAGTTTCACCCTCCCGGTGCGAGCTTGGAGCTTATTATTACCGATCTTTGGGTAATGTTGGGACCTCACACACCACACCCCCCCCATCCCCTTGCTCAAGGGGGATAATAACCGCCCGAATTAGTCAGTGAAAAATCTCCGGGAGCTGTGAGAATTCGAACCGGCTACCACAGAATGGCAGCCCAGCACGCTATCCACTTGACTATCGGGACGGTGTGTGTGTGTGTGTGTGTGTGTTTTAAGAGAAGCAGGTTTAGTGGAGTCTGTGATTATCTGATCGGTAAGGTAAGGAGGGAGGCGGGTCAGGAAGGAAGGGAGTGAGGGAGTCAATGGAACTGAGTCACCGTTTTGCGTAGAGTGAGTCATGGTGAGGCGTCGATGCCATGCCCTCCGCGCCTCACTGCATTGAGTCGGTGACGTGATCGAGGCCTTGGCTGAGTCACGGCGGATCACTTATCACCCCGTGCCCCTTGTTCAAGCAGGGAATAGGTACAGTACGGGATGTAAGCCGAGGAGGTGTGACCTTTATATCCTGGCATCAGTAGAGAAACCATAGAACAGTCTAGTAAAATAAAAGAGAGAAAAAAAGTCTAGTAAAGTAAAAACATGTGGCAATAAGAGTAGTAAAATGAATGTCTAGAAATATAAGAACATGAATCTAAGACAGCCATGGTTAAGGATGTCTGAAATCTACTTTAAAGACCCGGACAGTTTCTATTCATTGAAAAAAATATACAGAAACATGATATTTGTTGCCATGAGACAGGAAGGAGCGTTTTACGTTAAGACTCAAGTTAATAACTATAAAATATGCACTAATATACTACTACTACTAACTACTACTACTACTACTACTACTACTACTACTACTACTACTACTACTACTACCATTGATATACCATTACTACTACTGCTACTACTAATGATGAAAATAATAATAATGACAGTAATGATAATGTTAATTTTGATAGTGATCATAAAATATTAATGTTAAAAACAATAATAATAAATTTAATGATACAAACTGATAAATGTAAATATTTTCCAAAATTTGTTTTTTTATTCCCAGACGGCCCCTTAAAGGAAAAATTAACATTGATAAAAGTAAAATACCCGTTTTAAAGCGAATGGTTTAAAACAAAAGCTTTTTTTTATTATTATATAAAGTCGTATTACAAAACAACAACAAAACACAACACACAAACAAAACCCCAAAAAAATAACACAAAACAACACCAAAACAAAAAAAAAAACAAACACACACCAAAAAACCCCAACAAACCCACCCACATTAAGCCCACTTGGGATGATCCAAAAAATTTTTTTTTTCTTTTTTTTTAGAGAAAAAAAAAACAGAATTTAAAAAAAATGGTTTTTTTTTTTTTTTTTTTGGGGGGGGGGGGGGGGGGGGGGGGGGGGGGGAAAATTAGGGGGGGGTTTTGTTGGGGTTTTTAATTTAGGAAGGGGGGGGGGTGTTGGGTAGGGGGGGGGGGGGGGGAAAAAAAAAAGGGGGGGGGGGGATGGGAATTGTATGGAATTTTGAATGGGGGGGGGGAGGGGTTTTGAAATGGGTGGATGTTTTTTTTTTTTTTTTTTTTTGGGGGGGGTTTTGGGAGGGTGGGAAAAAAGGGGGGGGTTTGGGGAATTAGGAATGGGTGGGGGTGATGGGAATGGGGGGTGGGGTGGGGGGGTTTTAATTAATTTTTGTTGAGGGTTAAATTTAAAAGGGTTTTTGTTTTGGGGGGGGGGGAAAATTTTGGGGGGGAGGGGTTTTAGGAATTGGGTTATTATTGGGGGGAAATTTTGGTATGGGTAAATGGGGTAGTAATTTTGGGGGGTTTTTAAGGGTTTGGTGAAGGGGGGGGTAGGGGTAATTTATAATGTTTTGAAATTGGGATGAATTGTTTTTAAATTTTAAAATCAAAATCAAAAAAAATTGTAAATATATTTGTGAATGTATTTTGATTTTTTTTTTTTATGTTTTTTTGTGGGTTTTAAATTTCTGGTTTTAGGTTTAATTTTTTAAAAATTTTTCCCCTGATTAAAATTTCCATCATTTTTATGGTTTTTCCCGGGGAAATGACCTAATCCATAAATGTTTTTTTAAAATATAAAATTATTTTTTGTAAATTTTGGTCCTTCCCCACCCCCTCTTTGGCTTTTTTTTTTAATCGAAAATTTTTTAGTTTTTTTTTTTTTTCTTTTCCCCCTTCCCCTTCCCCCGTTTAGGGGTTAATTTCTTTTTTTGATCGAAGTTTCTCCCTTTTCCCCTGGGTCCCCTAACCCACCTAAAGTTTTTGTTTTTTTTATTTCCCCCCTCTCTTCTCTTCCTTCTTCCCCTTCTCTCCTCTCTCTCTCCCCGCCCTCCCCCTCGTCTCCTCTCCCCTCTCTCTCTCCTCTCTCTCTCTCCTCCTTCTCTCCTGCATCACCCTGCTTCCCTTTTTTTAATTTTTTTTAAATTTTCACATTTATTTATTTTTCCCTTTCTCTTATCCGTTATTCGTCCTTGTGTGTTTTTGTGTGTGTGTTTTTTGTGTGTTGGGTTTGGGGGGGTGATTTTGGGGGTTTTTTAAAAGACATAGGGTTCTCCCTTTAATCGAAAGGGCATATAATTTAGGTATAGATATGTCTCCCTAAAAAGAGAAAAATGGACGTTAAAAAATGTACACGTAGTCCCAAAGTGTCACCAAAAACCCTTTGCTTTTTTATTCTTTTTGGAAAAAATTCCCCCCCTTAAAATTTACCAAAAAAAAAACCACAGAAAGGGAATAGTTTGAAAAATATTGAGTCCCCTGAGGAAGGGGCTCGCCAATCCCCATCCCTCTCCCCCCTTCCCCTTTCCCCCCCCCCCTCCCCTCTTCCCCCCCCTTTTCCCCATCCCCCCCCCTTTCCCCCTTTTTTCCCTCCCCCCCCCCCTTTCCTTTCCCCCCCCCCCCCCTCCCCCCTTTCCCCCTCCTTTCCCTTTCCTCCCCTTCCCCTCCCCCTTCCCCCCCCCCTTTCCCCTCCTCCTTCCCTTCCCTCCCCTTCCCCCCCCCTTCCCCCCTTTTCCCCCTTTTTCCCCCCTTTCCCCCCTCCCTCCCCCTCCCCCTTCCCCTTTTTCCTTCCCTTTTCCCCCCCTCCTTCCCCCCCCCCCTTTTTCCCCTCCCCTTCCCCCCCCCCACTCCCCTTCCCCCCCTCACCTCCCCCCATTTCCCCTTCCCCCTTTCCCCCTTCCCCCCCTTTTTTCCCCCCCCCTCCCCTTTCCACCCCTTCCCCCCCCCCCTCCCCTCCCATCCTCCTGAAACATGCACCTGGCACCCAATTAACCAGGGCCCCCGGGGGGGGAATGGTGGCGGTGGGGGTGGGTTTGTGGGGGTGGTTGGTTGGTAATTTGGGGGTGGGGGGGGTGAGGTTTTGTGGGGTTGGAAATGGGTTGTTTGGGGGTGGGGGTGGTGGGGTGGTATTTTTTTTATTTTGGTTTTTTTTTGAGGGTTTTTTTTTGGGGGGTTGGGGTTTTGGGGGGGAAAGTGGTGGGTGGGGGGTGGGGGTGTGGTGGGGTGGGGTGGGTGGGGGTTTTTTGGGTGGTATTTCAAATTGTTATATGCAATTTTTAAGCAAGCTTCGCTCGTTTGGGAATCCCAAGGGTTTAAAATTACTTTTTTTCCCTTCTCTGTACCCAGGCTGAAAGGCAAAAATTAACACCTCACGCACCCCTTTCCCACGTATATAACACCACGCTAACCCTAAATAACACCTAAACCCGGCTTTAGAAAAACACGAGTTATAGGGTATTGGGCCTAAAAAAAGGGGCCCCTGCCTTCGGCGACTCAGACACTTTTGTGTGAAGGCTACGAACACATTTTTTTTTCCACTGCCTAATGCATATTTTCGCCACTCCACTAATGTCGCCAGGCAAAATATATTACGTTTTAGCAAAAATGCTAAAAGCTCGTTTCGCTCGCTTGGAAATGATTAAGAGACGAAAATAATTTTGTGCCAAATTTCTTTTTTTCGCCGTATCTTTCTTGCCTAAAAAAGTCACAAAAAGAAAAGAAGAATTCCCGGAAAAAATTTTAAAAAGCCTATATGACACCTGATTTCGCTGAATGGTGCCAAGCAAACAAACGAGCTTTGGCAATTTTTAGAGGGGTTTTTTAGAGGATTTTTTATGAATAAGGGGAAAAATTAAAGTTTGGATAAATCATAGAAAATACAAAGGAAAAAACAGACACAAAAACCCTACTGAGATAAAAAGAGGCTGCCTGTGTGACTACTTTTACCACTATGTTTTTTGTGTTAGAGGTAAAAAAAATAGCAAAGTTTTTAAAGGCTCCTCCCCACCCTTCCCCGGGTCGAGGGAAATCTGAGTCACTGAAGGGAATAAGAATAATTTTTTGGTGCTTAAGTATAAAATGTTCTTCATAGGAAATACAAAAGGAAGAATTTGGGCGAACTAACAGGATTTTGTGTGTGTTGTAAATTTTTTTTTTTGTGTGGGGGGGGGGGGGGGGGGGGGGGTGGGGGGCCTGTGTGGGGGGAAAATGACGAGAAGGGGAGAGGAAAAATGAAAGAGAGAGGAGGAGAGAGAGGGAGAGAGAGAGAGAGAGAGAAAAAAGGGGAGAGAAAATGTCGGGCACTATAAAGGGGCGGGCTACATGGGGGCGCAGTCTACAGTCCCCCCAAAATGCGGTCTACCAGTCCAGATCCCACCCGTCTGACCTGCCTGATACCCCATAGCTATAAGTGCAGTCTGAAAAACCACACCTGACCTGACCTGAGTATCGGACCCTACCAACCTTGTAAAATGGGGATCAAAAAAAGTAATTTCTCAGTAACCTCCAAAATTCAAGCCCAGAAACCCTGACACCTTAACCCCCCCGTGGGTAGCTAAGGGGGGGGGGGGGGGTTTTAAATCGCCCCCCGGGCCCCCAAGAGAGGGGGGGGCCCCAAATGCATACTCAATAAAAAAAAAACCCTGGATCCTCTACAAACTTGGCTTAAACTCCCTTTGGGGGTTTGTTTAATTTGATTGTATCTTTTTATACCTCAAGTCTTTTTAATTCGGATTAAAAAAAAGGGTTTATGGGCCCTTTGGGGGAAAAAAGTCTCAAAAGTGTCAAAAAAAGCACCAAAATATGTTTTAAAATTTCCAAAAAAATTCCGAAACCCCCCAGCGGGGTTGGGTTTTGCTTCGCTTCGCCTTTCCCCCCAAACACCTGCAAATTTAGAGGGGCCCTCCAGGAAGTAAGCCCCCCCCCCCCCCAAATTTTCTGCTACGCCCCCCCGCTTAACCCTTTACAAAGTGTTGGAGAAAAATTCACAGAAGTGTCATCTTTTACAAAAAAGAAAAAACGGTTACGTTTATACGTGAAAAACAATCTTCGGGCCCCCACCACAAGAAGCAGAAACCCCTTGTCATGATGTGGCAGGATGCAAGAAAGAAAAAAACGTCTTTTGTTTTTTGGTTTTGTTTTTTTTTATAATACTCTACTGTTAATAACAATATCAATAGCAATGTAAGTTGGTGAAGGTAGGAGTTAGAGGGGTAAAAAAGGGGAGAGTTTAAGTTGGTTTGGGGGAGACCCACGCTTAGTGCAAATGTCCCGGGGAAAAAGGCCCAGCTATAAAGCAAGCACCATATGTTTTTTTTGCATAATAGGAACTTTATAAAAGAAACACATAAAAAGCAAAACTTTTTCCCTTTTCCCCCCATTTCCTTTTCCCCTCCCTTTTTCCCCCTCCCCCTCCATACCTCCTTTCCTCCCTCCTACCTCTCTCCTCCCCACCCTTTCCCCCCCCCCTCTCCCCTTTTTCCCCCCCTCCCCACCACCCCCCCCTACATCTTTTCCCCCCCCACCCTTTCTCCCTCACCCCCAGGGGATCCAAAAGGGAACCCATCACATCAAGGCCCACCCAAACAGATGCCCCCAAAAATTTTCCTTCCCCCCCCCCCCCTCCCCCCCCTCCCCCCCTTCCCCCCCTCCCCCCCCCTCCCCCCTTCCTTCCCCCCTCCCCCTCCCCTCCCCCCTCCCCCCCCTCCCCTTCCATCCCCTCCCCTCCCCTCCCTTCCCCCGCACCCCCCCTCCCCTTCCCTCCCTTCCCTTCCCTTCCTCCCCTTTCCCCCCCCCTCCCTTCCCTTTCCCCTTCCCTTCCCCTTCCCCTTTCCCTCCCACCCCCCCCTTTTCCTCCTCCTCCTTCCCCCCTCCCCTTTTTTTCCCCCCCCCCTTATCCCGCCCCCCCCCTTTCCCTTTTCCTTGTTTTTCCCCTCTCCCTCCCTTCTCCCCCCCCCTTCCCTCCCTTCCCCTACCTCTCTTTTCTTTCTCCTTTTTTATCAATAACTTCTTTATCCTTCTTTCTTTCTCAAAATTTTCCCCCTTTCCTTTACCCCCCTTTCCCCCCTTCCCTTCCCCCCTTCCCTTCCCTCCCCTCCCCTTTTCCCTTCCCCCTTTCCTTTCCCCCCTCCCCTCCCTGTCTCTCCATAATTTTTACCAATTTTTTAAACAATCTTTTTCTGGGTTTTTAAAGCCGTCCTCCTTTCCCCCTCTCCCATTTCCCCACCTTACCCCCAACAAAACCGCTCAGGGGGGGAAAAAAAAGGAAAAAAAAAAGAGAGAGGAAGGAAAGAAAAAAAAAAGAGAGAGGGAAAAAAGGGGGGGGGGGGGAGGGAGGGGGGGGGGAGGAGGGGTACTCCTTTTCCCCCAATAAGTAAATGTGGTAGTTTTAAAGCAAAAAGGGTGCCCTTGGTTGTTGTGTTTGTGTTTTTGTTTGTTTTTGTTTTTTTTTTTTCAAAGGGGCAAAAATACGTTTAAAAGGACGGGGATTGGTTTTTTTTTTTCCTAATTACCCTTTCCTGGGGGTTTTTTTTTCCCTCCCTCTCCCCTCCTTATTCCCCCCCCCCCCCCCCCCACAACCCAACAACAACCACAAACACACCCCACCACAAAAACAACCCTAACCACACCACCAACAAAAAACGCCAGAAAGAAGGGGAAAAAAAAACAAAGACACAAAAAAAAAACAAAAAAAAAAAACAAAAACCCCTTTTACAATAAAACCGAAAAAAAACCCCCCCCAAAATAAAAAAACAAACAAACCCCCCCCCCCCAAAAAAAAAAAAAAAAAAAAATTTTTTTTTTTTTGGTGGGTTTTCCCCCCAAACCCCCAAAAACCCCCAAAAAAAAAAAAACCCCAAAAAGGTATCTGGTTGGGGGTTGTGTTGTGGTGTTTGGGGGTTGTGGTGTTTTGTGGGGGGGGGGTGAGGGGGGGAAAACTTGTTTGGGGGGGGTGGGGATGGGGGGGGGGGGGGGGGGAAAAATTTGGGGGGGGGGGGGCAGGGGCCCCCGGGGGGTAATGGTAGGGGGGGTAGGGGGGGGGAAAACTTATTTTAAAAAAAACAACAACAAAACAAAAAAAAAAAGGGGGGGAAAAGGGGGAAACAAACAAAAAAAAACCCCCAACAACCATTTTTTTTTTTTTTTTTTTTTTTTTTTTTTTTTAAAAAAAAAAAAAAAACTCTTTTCTGGGGAAACCGGGGCTTTTTCCCAACCCCAAGCTGGTCAAATGCGCAGAATAAGGAAAGCAGACGAATGGTGGTGTGTGTGTGTGTGTGTGTGTGTGTGTGTGTGTGTGTAGGTCGTATATGTACACAAGCATTGGTACGCGTGTGTATGTTTGCCTGAATTGACAGCTTCATACACCGATACATCGCTCACCAGAAAGTAGGACAAACTAATATTAACACACACAACACACACACACACACACAACACACACACACACACACACCACACACACACACACACACACACACACACGGTACGCGTGACTCCCCGCCCTCAATAAGGTGGATTCGTGTAAATACTGTAAATAAAAGACAGCTACAGTATTAGGGTGTTGTGACGAATGACTTTATCTGTGAAGGGGAGTGAGGGGAGGACACGTGTGTTGGGGGGGAGGAAGTGAGGGAGTGGGGTAGGGGGGGATAGGGGAGTTGGTGGGGGGGGGAGGGGGGCAGGTGCGGGTCGGGAGGTGATGATGGTGAGGGGATGGTAGGGGAGTGGGTGGGGGGGAAGTAAGGCTAGTAGTGGTGTTAGAGGGAGGAAGGGGGTTGGGGGAGAGGACAAGGGACAGAGTGCTTGGGAGGGGGAGGCGGGGGGTGTTGGGGAAGTAAGGGGAGTAGTGGTGTTAGAGGGGAGAAGGAGGGGAAGGGGGGGACAAGGGACAAAATTAGAGTTGAACTGGAGCACCTCGTTTTGTGGTAATGATCTAACCATTTTTTTTTTGGTGTGTGTGTGTGTGTGTGTGTGTGTGTGTGTGTGTGTGTGTGTGTGTGTGTGTGTGTTGTGTGTGTACAAAAAGTAATTTGTATCTCTTTACGTGTGAATAGTCGTGTACTTTAATTTCTACGCCTTCTTTTTTGCGTGAGTGTGTGTGTGTGTGTGTGTGTGTGTGTGTGTGTGTGTGTGTGTGCGTTTGTGTGTGTGTAAAAAAAGTAATTTGTATCTTTACGTGTGAATAGTCGTGTACTTTAATTTCTACGCCTTCTTTTTGCGTGAGTGTGTGTGTGTGTGTTCATCTAATTGTATTTTACAGGGCCTGAGCAACGCTCGCATGGCCCCGTCTCCATATCAACATTCATAACATTCATCCTTAGGGTTGGCCGAAGCCATCACCCCTGGAGGCGGGTCACAATCCTCGGCTAACACCCGGTACCCATTCACTGCTGGGTGGACAGGGGCTCGGGTTTTAAGGAAACAGCCCATCTGTTTCCGCTCCGCTCGGGGATCGAACCCGGGACTTCTCGGTTGGGAGCCGAGCGTGCTACCTCTACACTACGGGGTACCGTATGTGTGTGTGTGTGTGTGTGTGTGTGTGTGTGTGTGTGAGAGCGTCCACCGGCTTGTGTGCGTGTGTATGTGCATTTATACTTCTCTATTGATCCCATACCCTGCAACCCTGTGTGCTAATGTGTGTGTGTGTGTGTGTGTGTGTGTGTGTGTGTGTGTGGTGTGTGTGCGTGCGTGTATGGGCCGTCTAAGTACTGGTGTCTCTTTTAATGTATGTTTATCCGCGCATACACACATTGTTTTGACATTTTGTTGGCACTGAGAAATATGTAGGTGTGTGTACAGACGGACAAAAGGAAAATATACACTATAAAATGTAATTGTATATAATTATATAGTTGACAATATGGTTGAAATAAAGTTGAATAATATCTATAATAATAAAAGCGAAAGTGTGTCTGTCTGTCTGTCTGTCTGTCTGTCTGTCTGTCTGTCCGCGATAGGTGCCGCCCCCCGTGGCGGAATCCCATCATATGTCACAGTTTTGGAACCAGCTCGACCAGGGGAAGGTTTTAAGCCCACTTATGAGATGATCCGATCACTTTTTTTCTTCTTTTTTTTTAGCAGCCTATTAGCGAGAATTGTGAAAAAAAATGTGGGTTGCGAGAATTGAGGAAACCTTGATGTAGGGTGATGGGTAATGGGTGAGTGAATGGGTGGGGTGATGAGTAATGGGTGTGGGGTGATGGGTGAGTGAATGGGTGGGGGGTGATGGGTTGGGGGTGCTGGGTGATGGGTGAGGGAATAGGTGAGGGGTGATGGGTAATGGGTGAATGAATGGGTGGGGGGTGATGGGTAATGGGTGAGTGAATGGGTGGGGGGTGATGGGTAATGGGTGAGTGAATGGGTGGGGGGTGATGGGTAATGGGTGAGTGAATGGGTGGGGGGAATACATACATTTCTACATCCATGATTTCAGGAAAGTTAGAAGGGGCTATGTGGAGAGTCTGTGTTTCGGCCCACCAAACACAGGTGGTGGGCCGAAGGCCCACCAATAGCCCTCCGCAGGAGCTAGCCAAAAAGGCCGCCCGGAGGGCGGCTTTGCGGCTAGTAGCCCAATATAGTTGATAATAAAGTTGACAAAATAAACAAACACTTAACCGTCGTACTCTTGTACCACTCTTGTTCATATCGTCACCTTCCTTCACTTGCATATTTTCTACATTTTCCAGTATTTTATCCAGAGAGTATGTTTCCATCCCTGTCACTTTCATATTTTCTACATTTTCTGGTATTGTTTCCATATAGTTTGTTTCTATCCCTGTAACTTTCATATTTTCTACATTTTTCAAGTATTTCATCCAGAGAGTATGTTTCTATCCTTGTAACTTGAATACTTTCTTCATTTTCTGGTATTGTTTCCCTATAGTTTGTGTTTCTATCTCTGTAATTTTCCTATTTTCTTACATTTCCCAGCATTGTTTCCATATATATTGTGTTTCCATCCCTCTAACTTTCATATTTTCCTACATTTCCCAGTATTGTTTCCATATAGTTTGTGTTTCCATCTCTGTAACTTTCATATTTTCTACATTTTTTGGTATTGTTTCCATATAGTGTGTGTTTCTATTCATATAACTTTCATATTTTCTACATTTTCCAGTATTTAATCCAAAGAATATGTGTTTCTATCACTGTAACTTTCATATTTTCCTATATTTTCCAGTATTGTTTCCATAAAGTTTGTTTCCATCCATGCCACTTTCATATTTTCTACATTTCCCAGTATTGTTGCCATATAGTTGGTGTTTCCCTCCCTGCCAGCCATCGCCTCACCAAGACGTAAGCCTCACCACGCTCAACCAAACACTTAGTAAACAAACGTCGAAATTATGACATTTTCGTGACATAAATAAAAAAAAAGAACCGCGGTGGGTTCGTTCCGTCACCGATTGTGTCACAACTGCAGTTCTATACGCGGAAAAATTTAATTAAAGGCCCGAAGGATTTAGGATTGGTAATACGTGGGGCGGCGCTTTGTCGTGGTGCTCATTCCGTGGTCTTCCCTTTTGTTCACCTTGGTGCACAATCCTGAGCACAAAGAGCCATTTCTGTTGGTTAGTTTTTCATTTCACCCAAGTTACATCACACTTGCCTCACCCTAAACACCTTCAGTAAATGGTCCGCTGAGGTGGCTGGGCGACAAGTTATTTGGGCGGGACTCGAACCCTAGTAAGTTTTATTCGTATCTATAAAACCTTCTTAAACTTTTTTTTTCTTAACGTCACCCTACATACTCACCCTGAATTCATATCACCCTTGGATCACCCTTCACCCTTGGCTCAAACCTCACCCTTCGATCCTCTTTCACCCTTGGCCTTGGATCACCGAAACACGTTATTCACCAAGATTTTCCATTGACTGAAATATTTTGCTAAAGAGTTTGTAAGAGTATTTGGTGACGGGTTATGAGGGTGATTATAAGTTTGTGAAGGTTTGTCTTTTGATATTCAGTCATTCAGTCATTTGTGTTACGGTAAGCTCATGTTATCGATCCATTACGTTGAATTCTACAAGACCAATTAAATTTTTCTTTCGGCGTTCACAATCTTGATGTATTTCCTCTGTTAACTTGAATTTCAGACTCGTTATGTCCAAAGGTCTTGAAACTTCAGTAACATAGACAGACAGTAATGACATCATAATTACAGCTCATCTAATAACTTTGGATATGAATATATATGTATATATCTATTTATATATGTATGTTTGCATGTATGTATGTATGTATGTATATATTTATGTCATATTTATGTATGTATGTATGTATGTATGCATCTTTATATTTATGTATGGTTGACTACAGAACCCTAACCTATTTCACACACAACACACACACACACACACACGCATACACACATCACACACACACGACGACACACACATCAGGACACACACACACACACACACACACACAGCACACACAGTCACTGCACACACACACCCGACACACACACACAAACACATACACAACCACACACACACACAACACTACAACTAGAAATACAACGTAAATACTAGATAAATACACACCACACAACACACACACACCCACCACACACACACAACACACACAACACACCACACACACACTACACCAACAATACACTGAAAGTACAACGTAAAAATACTAGATAAATACACACACACACACCACACACCACACCACCACACACACACACACACACACACACACACACACACAACACACACACACACACCACACACACACACACACATACACACACACACACCACACACACACACACACACACAATACACTCGAAATAAAACGTAACATACTAGTAATACACCACACACACCACACACACACAACACACACACACACAACACACCACACACACACACACCACACACACAATACACTAGAATACACGTAAAATACTAGATCAATACACCACACACACACACACAACACAGCACACACACACTACACACACCACACACACACACACACACACACACCACACCACACACACACACACAACCATTCAGTCAGTAAACGACCCTATAACGTATCACTCTCTTGAATTACTAGGTGGGTGCACGGTACTGCCGCGCTCCCCTACGTGCTCTCGCTGTAGCCACGGTATTTGTGGTGTGTGTGTTTGTTGTGTGTGTGTGTGTGTGTGTGTGTGTGTGGTGTGGTGTGTTGTGATCATAATTGATGGATGCCTCTCACCTGTGTCAAGTGAGGGATAACTAGGATAGAGAGAGAAGAGAGAGAGAGAGAGAGAGAGAGAGAGCGAGAGAGAGAGAGAGAGAGATAGAGAGATAGAGAGAGAAGAGAGGAGAGAGAGAGATGAGAGAGAGAGAGAAATAAAAGAGGAGAAATAAGGTGAAAATTAGAACAAAATTCCACAAAGGCACATAAGGAAGAGAATAGTTTTTGTAGAAGGGAAGAGATGAGGGAAGAAACAGTAACACCTAGAATAAAGATGGGAACCAAGCAAGGTTGTGATAAAGGGGGGAAGGGAGTAAAAGCTGATGAAATAGAATACCACAATTAGGAAAACAGTGTTAGAAAAGAAGAAAAAAAAAGGAAGACGAAGAAAAATTAGTGACGCGAGAACAAGAAATAAAAAGCCATAAAAAAAAGGCGGAAATGAATTAACAAAAAAAAAAAGGAACAGTGAGAGAAGGTCAAAGAGGAAATAAATGAAGAAGTGAGAAGGGAGTAAATATAAAGAATAGAAAAGACAGAAATGTGACAAGGGAATAAATGGGAGATAGTAGGAAAAAGGATAAATGAGGGAGAGGTACAGAGGTGGTAAAGGAGGAGTAGGAGGGAAAAAAAGGAGGGAGGAGATGAGGAGGCAGGAGGAAGGAGGAGGAGGAGGAGGAGGAGGAAGGAGAGGAGGAGGAGGAGGATCGGAGGTGGAGGAGGGATAGGAGGAGGAGGAGAAGGAGAGTAGAGGGGAGGAGGAGGATGAGGAGGATGAGGGGTAGAGAGAGAGGGTAGGAATTTAATGGAAGAGTAGGAGGAGGAAGAGGGAGAGAGAATGGAGGAGGAAGAAGGAGGAAGAGGTTGGTAATGGAGGGAGGAGGAGGCGAGAGGGAGGAATGATGGAAGATTAAGGCACTTAGGAAGAGGGAGAGCAGGGTTTTATTGGATGAAGAAGATAGTTGTAGGCAAGATGAGGATAAGAGGGTAGGAATAGATGGAAGAAGAGGAGGCTGGAAGATAGGGTAGGTATAGTTAGTGTCTAGGTACGGTAGGCTACTTTTAACTTATTTAATCTTACCCATCATTATGATCATTTACATCTGCTTTTTTTTTTTTTTTTTTTTTTTTATTCATGATTTGTTTTTCTGTTTTTGTTTTTTTCACTTTTTGTTTTTTTATTCTTCACAATTTATTTTCTATCGTGTTTTGTTTACATCATATCGTTATCTGTAGTCTGATTATATCGAATGTTTTATTGATTCATTGATTATTCCCGTTGATTATCATATTTTAGTCTTTTTTTTTTCTCCTAAGTTTTGCATCGGACGAGGAAAGAACATAAGGTTTAGAACTTGAATGATAGAACCTTCAAGTTTTTTGGCGACGTGTGGGTAAAAATATACGCAACACACACACACACACACATCACCACACAATCCACACACACACACGCGACACACACACACCACAACACACACCACACACACACGCACGCACACACACACACACACACACACACACACACAACACAACACCCACACACAACGCACACACACACACACACACACACCACACACACCACACACACACACACACCAACAGAACCACACACACACACACACACAACAAAACACAACACACACCACAACAACAACACACCAACGTTAAACAAACACACACACACACACACACGTTACACAAACACCACACACACACACACAACACGACAACACACACACCACACATCACACACAGCACGCGCCACACGCACACACGCGCACGCACGCACGCACCGCACGCACGCACCACGCACGCACGCACGCACCGCACGCACGCACGCACGCACGTTAATGATGTCAACCATCGCAATTCACACTTAATCCCCCACATATTTAGAATCGAACACCATTCTTCTTATCCTTCGTCCCAGGCGCCTTTTGTCCTTATAGTGGTAGTGATACAACACGCTCAACCACGACTCCCTATTGCTAATGTGTTTTATACTGACTCAACACGACTCCCTATTGCTAATGTTTTTATACTGTGACCTCAACACGACTCCCCTATTGGGCTAATGTGTTTATACTGACTCAACACACTCCCTATTGCTAATGTGTTTATACTGACTCAACACGACGCCTATTCTAATGTGTTTTTATACGACTCAACACGACTCCCCTATTGCTATGTGTTATACTCGACTCACACGACGCCTATTGCTAATGTGTTTATACTGACTCAACACGACTCCCTATTGCTAATTTGTTTTATACTGGCTCAACACGACGGCTATTGCTAATGTGTTTATACTGTGTCTTCAACGACCGCCCAATGGCTAATGTGTTAATACTGGCTCAACACGACGGCTTATTGTAATGTGTTTATAACTGACCAACACGACCCCTATTGCTAATGTGTTTTTATACTTGACTCAAACAACGACGGCTATTGCTAATGTGATTATACTGACCTCAACACGAACGACGCCTATTTGCTAATGTGTTTATATGTATACAATGGCCGCAATATAAATGTTGCCCTGACTTTTGAAGAGGATAAAGTGTTACAAACGTAGTGAGAAAAGCAAGTTTTTTTTTCAGATTTTATAATATTCATCAGTGGTTATGTATATTTTCTGCCAGTGTGATTCTTTAGGTATATTATGTGTATGTAACTACGTATGTATATATGTATAGTATGCATGTAGCACGATGTTCATTATTTTTCTCCTTACTCTCGCATTTTTTTTTAAAATTTTTGTTTTTCCGTCTTTTTTTCAATGTCTCTATCTGTCTGATTGCGAGCCGGAGCGCCAGGACGGCAGAAGCTAATAGTCCCTGATGGGAAGAATCGACAATTTTCCCAACTCGAAAGTTTAATCATTCTCTTCTCCTATACTTTCCAGCGAATTTCCTTGCCTTTTCCTTCATCTCTTCCTCCTCCTTCCCTTTCCCTTCACTTTCCCCCTTCCTCCTCCCCCCACGCCCCCCTCTCCCCCCCTATCTCCCCCACGCCCCCTGAACTGCCTAACCCGAACATAGCGAAGCATAAAACGTCGATTACTCATCCTATATCCTATGTCTATAAGGAATAGTGGGAGGGGTAGCGGGTGATTAGCGTCCCTCCGACTGGCGTTAATCGGTGACCCGATTCGATCCCGAAGAAAACCAAAAATCTTTCTGACACCGTCGAGTGGCCTAAGAACACCACATGCCCTGCCCATCAACTCCTACCTTCGATTGCGAGTGCATCGGAGGACACAGGGGGCGGCTGAGCCTCTAATCACGAGGCGTCACTATAAAGAATCCTGCTGCGCCACACGGGGCGAGCACCAACCTCACAGCCCTCAAGTGAACCTCCAGAGCCTACCATCCGAGGCCCTGGGTCACCACTCCTACAGGGCTAAGGCACAAATAAAAAAAAAAAATAAAAAAAAAAAAGTATTTATATATCTGGCGCAAGGGGCGCCGCACGAATCATATTCAATCAGTGGACAGTTACCTTCCCTTTGACTGGCGGGCGCTGGTGGCGTGGTTGAGGGGGTGGGGAACAGGAAGGCGCGAAAGTGTCTTTAATTTCGCTGTGCGTTTATATTTCCCTTGAGGCCCAGAACGTCATTTCCATCCATTGTACCTTAAACTACCATGTGAAACGATTTTTAGTGAATATAGCAATATGTAATAGATATGACCTTTTTACGTATCCTATCCACTAACAATTTGGTATAATTTTATTTGGTTTTTCGTAATTTTATGGCTAACAACCGACCTTTTTTTGTCTGTTTGGGTCTAGCCCTGGAAAGGTCCTGGGGCGTTGAAGGGTTAATGGTTTTGTTTAACTAGTGCAAGTAGTTACATACAGCGAAGTGGCAAGGCTTTGTAGCATTTCTCTTGTTGTATTTGGTCTGTCTCTTCTCTCTGCTTTGTAGCAGTTTTCTCTTGTTGTTTGTGCTGTCTCTCTTTTCTGTCCTCTTGATTCTGTTGTATTAAATTATTCCCGTGTTTTTGCTTCTTCCCTCGCTTTTGTTGGGTCTTCCCCCCCCCCCCCCACTACTTTTTATATATATATTTTTAATATAAGTTCACATTTCTGAATAAATTTTTATCTTTTATTTTTTACATTTTACTCAATTTTCGTATTCGGCACCTTTCTTTTCCCCTTTTTTTAAATACTTTTCTTTATTAAATCAAATCATGTCTTCTCACCATTACTTTTATTATTATTATTATTTTTTTTACATATTTTGCATTATTTCCTTTTCGTCAATATTGTGTTCCGTCTTCCTTCATTCATTTTTTTAACTCATCTTTCTTATGATTTCTTTTCTCACTCGTTTATTGTATGCTTTCCACCATTAACCCCTTGAGACCCAGAACGTAATTTCCATTGTTATTTGGGTACCATTAAACAATTTTTTGTGAATATAAGCAATATTTAATAGCTATGACCTGTTTAGTATCCTTGTCGACTAACTAATTTGGTATATCCAGTTACTTTTCGTAATTTTATGGCTAACAACAGACGATTTTTTTTATATAGTCAAGGAAAGATCTGGGCGTGAAGGGTTAATAACGATCGGTTCTCTTGTTTTCCCTTCTTTCTGTTTACTGCATTTTATTGTATTTGCTTTCCTTGTCTCTTGCTTTTCTCTTTTACTTTCCTTTCCTCTCTTCTCTCCATTCCTCTCTTCCTTTTCCTCTCCGCTTTTCCTCTCTTCGGTTTTCCTCTCTCCTCTCTCTCTCTCTTCCTTCCATTCGGACATCTTGCATTCATATTTCTCTTTTACCCTCACCCTCTGTACCGCTTTTACCCTCACCCTCTGTACCGCTTTTACCCTCACCCTCTGTACCGCTTTTTCAATTCCTGCTCTTGCCTCTTCCCTTTTATGCCTCTCTACACAACCTCATTCCTCCTCCCTTCCTTTTGTATTCTTTTCCTTACCTTTTGATCTTCTTTTATTGCATCCATGACACCATTTTTCTCTTGCTCCTTGTTTATCACCTTCCTTGTCTCCTCTTCCGTCTTATTTACAGCAATATTTTATCATTTTTTATATCCCCATCATTTTTATTGATTCTCGCTTTATTTTTTTTTTTAACTCAATGCATAGCGTCATCTATCGTCTCTGTTTACCTTTCATGGCGCCATCTCTCTCTCTCGCTCTCGCTCTCTCTCGCTCTCTCTCTCTCGCTCTCTCTCTCTCGCTCTCTCTCTCTCGCTCTCGCTCTCGCTCTCGCTCTCGCTCTCTCTCTCTCTCTCTCTCTCTCTCTCTCTTCTCTCTCTCTCCTCGTCTCAGTCGCTCTCGCTGCATCCCGTCTCTCTCTCTCCTCCTCTCTTCTCTCTTCTCTCTCTGCTCTCTCTCTCTCTCTCCCCACATCTCTCACTCCTCTGCATCGTCTCTCTCTCCTCTCTCTCTCGCATCTCTCTCTCTCTCGTCATCTCCTCTCGCTCTCGTCATCATCCTCTCTCTCTCTCTCTCTCTCTCTCCCTCCGTCGGCACATTTGTCAGTTTTAGATGAGTTTATTTACATCTCTTACAAACTTACATAAAATATTAAGATAAACCTACATTACAGACTTCAGATAGGATGGCGAGTCATCATGGCTCCATATATATGCCATATTATGACCTTAGTCATATCCATGTGGGCATGACAGCAGTGTCTTGCCTTCAAGGGCACAGCATTAAATTCAGGAGAAGGTGATCAGTCTTGTGTATTCTTTGCGACTTAATTCTAGCTACTTTTTTCTTCATCACATTTTCCGTGTACCGTCTACCTGCATAGTGGCACCTTACCGTCTACCTGCATAGTGGCACCTTACCGTCTACCTGCATAGTGGCACCTTACCGTCTACCTGCATAGTGGCACCTTACCGTCTACCTGCATAGTGGCACCTTACCGTCTACCTGCATAGTGGCAACCGTCTACCTGCATAGTGGCACCTTACCGTCTACCTGCATAGTGGCACCTTACCGTCTACCTGCATAGTGGCACCTTACCGTCTACCTGCATAGTGGCAACCGTCTACCTGCATAGTGGCACCTGACCTAAATGTAATTTTCTGTTATTGCCTGTACAAGAAATATATGGTGGTTGTCTAATGGTCCACATTCTTTCATGTGATTATCAAGACAAGTAAATAGAGGCTTCACTAAATAGGCTTCCAACACTGTCTGTAAAAGAGTTGTACATTTCACCTTGGAAAGATTTTCACCTGATTCCACAATATAATATGAAGCATGTGTTCTAAAAACCTTTTCACATGTCAGACACACATCAATTACATCATCTGAAGGGAAATCAAAATAATTCTACGCGTCAGAAAAGCCAGTGAATGAATATAACTGACAAGAACTCACATAGGCAAAACTCACACTGCAATGACTGCTTGAGTTTGTATCCCACAAACCCAGCTATAGAAGCAACAATTTTATGTGAACATAATGACAAATGTGGTGACTAGAGCCAAAGACTACTCTATACTGGACTTGCTACTCATTTTGGGCTATTTCCAGTGGAGGCCAGTTTTGCGATTCCTGCCATTTTCGACATCACGTACTTTTCCGCTTCCTATTGTTTTCAGTAATATATGATCTACCGTGTATCTTCGTAATGTTTGTTCTAATAATAATGATCAATAAAAACAGTAAAATATCAACTAAACAAATGCTATTCTGAGAGAGGTGGAAGAAATATGCATACACTTAATATCACTTAAACCTCTTCGCCATTTATCTTTTGCGAGAAAACATTTTAGAGATGAAAACATATCAATAGAAGCGGTTTTTGGCATTTCTTTTATTGGTATATTACTATTTTTTATTTGATAATATTATAGCACAAACTTTACGAAATAGCAGTAGAATCAATATATACTGATAAACCATAGGAAGGGAGATGGGGGTGATGTTCTAAAATGTCAGGAATCGCAAAACTGGCCTCCACTGGTCATGGGCGGGTTGGCGCGGGGCACGAGTAGCAAGTCCAGTATAGATTAGTCTTTGCTAGAGCATTAGTTATATTAACTTGCGGAAACCAAATATAACGATAATTAAAAAGATTAAATTTAATCTGCGATTCAGAAATGTTTCCAGCAATGTTTCATCTGGTTCTTGCGGCGCACGGGTTTTTGAAGGCGGACGGCCTCGCCGACGACACCGGCGCCACCTTCACGGGAGCTCCGATCGGCAACACCCTCAACACAGACCCCGAGCAGGGGTTTGTGCTGAGGGTGTCCCGGGTCGGAGCTCCCGTGAAGGTGGCACCGGTGCCGTCGCCGAGGCCGTCCGTTGCCGGAAGCCCGTGTGTCGCGGGAACCAGCAGGAACATTGCAACCCGCCCCCTTCCCTTCCCTGTCCCCCTACCCCCTTCCCTTCCCTGTCCCCCCTCTCCCACTTCACACACGCAAGCCCCTCACACACACACACACACACACACACACACACGCAAGCCATCACACACACACGCAAGCCCTCACACACACACACACACACACACGCAAGCCATCACACACACATGCAAGCCCTCACATACACACACACATACCCACACACACATACACAAACACACATGCAAGCCCTCACATACACACACACACACGCAAGCCCTCACCTCACATACACACACACACGTGTGTGTGTGTATGTGAGGGCTTGCATGTGTGTTTGTGTATGTGAGGGCTTGCATGTGTGTGTGTGTATGTGAGGGCTTGCATGTGTGTGTGTGTATGTGAGGGCTTGCATGTGTGTGTGTATGTGAGGGCTTGCATGTGTGTTGTGTATGTGAGGGCTTGCATGTGTGTTTGTGTATGTGAGGGCTTGCATGTGTGTTTGTGTATGTGAGGGCTTGCATGTGTACACACACATGCAAGCCCTCACACACACAAACCACATGCAGCCCTCACATACACAAACAACACTGCAAGCCCTCACATACACAACACACCTGCAAGCCCTCACATACACCACCATGCAGCCCTCACATACACACACACAACTGCAAGCCCCTCCATACCAAACACACATGCAAGCCATTCACATACACAAACACACATGCAACCCATCACATACACACACACACATGCAAGCCCCTCACATACCACACACATTGCAAGCCTCAACCATACACACACACATGGCAAGCCCTCACATACACAAAACACTGCAAGCCCTCACATACCACAAACACATGCAAGCCCTCACATACACACACACACCATGCAATGCCCTCCACATACACACACACACATGCAAGCCCTCACTACACACATCACACATGCCAGCCTCACATACACAAACACACTGCAAGCCCTCACATACACACACACATGCAAGCCCTCACATACAACCCACACATGCAAGCCCTCTATACACAAACACACATGCAAGCCCTCACATGACACACATCACATGCAAGCCCTCACATACCAAACACACTGCAGCCCTCACATCACACCACATGCAGCCCTCACATACACCACACACACATGCAGGACCTCACATACACACACACACAGTGCAAGCCCTCACAAAGGGCCCTCACATACAACACACACACATGCAAGCCCTCACATACACACACACACATGCCAAGCCCTCAATACACAACACACACACACATGCAGCCCTCACATACACACCACATTGCAAGCCCTCACATACACACACACAACATGCAACCCTCCACATACACACCACACATGCAAGCCCTCACAAGGCCTCACATACCAAACACACATGCAAGCCCTTCACTACACACACACATGCAAGGCCCTCACATACACACACAACATGCAAGCCCTCACATACAACACACACCACATGCAATCCCCGACATACCACACACACACATGCAAGGCCCTCACATACACACACACACATGCAAGCCCTCACAATACACACACAATGCAAGCCCTCCATAACACACACACATGCAAGCCCTCACATACACACACCACATGCAAGCCCTCACATACACACACACACATGCAAACCTCCAACATACACACACACACAAGCAAGCCCCTCACATATACACACACATGCAAGCGCCTCCACATACACACACACACATGCAAGCCCTCCCTAACACACAACACATCAGCCCTCACATACACAAAACAACATGCAAGCCCTCACATACGACAAACACATATGCAGCCCTCACTTACACACACACACATGCAACCTCACATCCACACACACTGCAAGCCCCCTCACCGTACACACACCCACATTCAAGCCCTCACATACACACACACACAAGCAAAGCCCTCACATACACACACACACATGCAAGCGCCTCACATACACAAAACACACATGCAAAGCCCTCGACTACACAAACACACATGCAAGCCCCTCACATACACACACACACATGCAATCCTCACATACACACCACATGCAGCCCTCACATACACACATACAGCACATGAGAGCTCCTCACATTACACAAACACACATGCAAGCCTCACATACACAAACACATTCAAGCCCTCACAACACGACACACACATGCAAGCCTTCACATACACACACACACATGCAAAGTGCCCTCATACACACACACATGCAAGCCCTCAACATACACAAAGGGCACACATGCAGCCCTCACATACACACACAACACATGCAAAGCCCTCACATCCACAAAACACACATGCAACCCTCACATACAAACACACACATGCAAGCCCTCACTACACAAACACACATGCAGCCCGCACATACACACACACCATGCAAGCCCTCACATACGCACAACACCTGCAAGCCCTCACATACCCAAACACCGATGCAAGCCATCACTACACACACACTGCAGCCCTCACGACAACAAACGCACATGCAAGCCCTCACATACACACACCCCATGCAAGCCCTCACATACACACACACATGCAAGCCCTCATATAACAACACACAGCACATGCAAGCCCTCACATACACACACACATCCAGCCCTCACATACACCAAACACATGCAGCCCTCACTACACACACACATGCAAGCCCTCACATACACACACACACACATGCAAGCCCTCACATACACACACACAATCATGCAAGCCCTCACATACACACACACACGGATGCAAGACCTCACATACACACTACACAATGCAAGAGCCCTCCATACACACAAGCACAACACATGCAAGCCCTCACATACACACACACAATGCAAGTCCTCACATACACACACACCATGCAAAAGCCCTCACATACCACACATGCAAGCCCTCACATCACAAACACACATGCAAGCCCTCACATACACACACACACATGCAAGCCTCCATACACACACCACATGCAAGCCTCACATACACAAACAACATGCAAGCCCTCACATACACACACACACATTGCCGCCTCACATACACGACACACATCCAGCCCTCACATCCACACCCACATGCCAAGCCGCTCACATACCACACACACATGCACGCCCCACATCACACACACACATGCAAGCCCTCACATACACCACCATGCAAGCCCTCACATACACAAACACGACATGCAAGCCGTCACATACACAAGCACATGCATCCTCACATGCACAAACACATGCAACCCTCCATACACAAACCACATGCAAACCCTCACATACACACACACACATGCAAACCCTCACACACACAAACACAGGCAAGCCCTCACATACACAAACCATGCAGCCCTCACATACACCACACAGCAAGCCTCACATACACAAACACATGCAAGCCCTTCACATACAGCAAACACACATGCAAACCCTCCACATACACACAAACACATGCAAGCCCTCACATACACAAAACACACGATGCGAAGCCCTCACATACACACACACACCTGCAAACCCTCACATACAACACACAAGACCATTGCAAGCCTCACATACACACACACATGCAAGCCCTCACATAACACACACCACATGCAAGCCCGTCACATACACACAAACATGCAGCACTCACATACACACAAACACAGCAAGCCCTCACTACACACACACAACATAGCAAGCCCTCACTACCACACACACATGCAAGCCCTCACATACACACACACACATGCAAACCCTCACATACACACACACACATGCAAACCCTCACATACACACACACACATGTAAGCCCTCAATACACACACACACATGCAAAGCCCTGCACATACACACACACACACATGCAAACCCTCACATACACACACACACATGCAAGCCCTCACATACACACACACATGCAAGCCCTCACATACACACACACACACACATGCAAGCCCTCACATACACAAACACACATGCAAGCCCTCACATACACAAACACAAATGCAAGCCCTCACATACACAAACACATGCAAAGCCCTCACCATAGTACACCACCATGCAGCCCTCACATACACACAAACACGATGCCAAAAAGCCTCACATACACAACACATGCAAGCCCTCACATACACCACACATGCAAGCCCTCACATACACACACACCACATGCAAGCCTCACATACAAACACACACATGCAAGCCCTCACATACCACAACACACATGCAACCCTCACATACACACACACACATCCAAGCCCTCAAATACCAACACCACATGCAAGCCCTCACATACACACACACACATGCAAGCCCTCACATACACAACACAACATGCGGCCCTCACATACACACACACAAGGAGCCTGCAAGCCCTCACATACACACACACACATGCAAATGCCCTCACATACACACACCACACATGCAAGCCCACACATTCACACACACACATGCAAGCCCTCCGACACACACACAACACCAAGCCCTCACAGTACACACACATCACACGCAAGCCCTCACACACACACACACACATGCAAAGCCCTCACATACACACACACACACATGCAAGCCCTCACAATACACAAACCACATGCAAAAATCCCTCACTACAACACACACATGCAAGCCCTCACATACACAAACACACATGCAAGCCCTCACATACACACACACACATGCAAGCCCTCACATACACAAACACACATGCAAGCCCTCACATACACACACACATGCAAGCCCTCACATACACACACACACACGCAAGCCCTCACATACACAAACACACATGCAAGCCCTCACATACACACACACATGCAAGCCCTCACATACACACACACATGCAAGCCCTCACATACACACACACCACGCAAGCCCCTCACACACACCACTACACACACCAAACAATCACACACACACACACACCACACACACACACACACACACACACACACACACACACACACACACACACACACACACACACACACACAGTTGAGTCTGGCACAAATCTTTAATTTCCAAACTACCCTCATTCGGTTTCTATCCTTTTCTCTGTGCCTTCATCTTAATTTTCCTTTCAAACCGTTTTATTGCAGCTACTGTAGACGTACATTGTTCTTCTATTAAATCTATCAGTAGTGGTGCTGCAAAGGGTTCTTATCCTATCACCCACTCTCTTTCTATTAACTTTCTCTCATTAGCCTAACTTCTGATCTTTCTATAATTTCTGATTGGGACAAAGCAAACCTTGTTTTGTTCAATGCCTCAAAAACCCAATTTCTTCACCTACCTACTCGACAAAACCTACCAGATAATTATCCCCTCTTCTTCAATGACACTCAACTATCCTTTTACAATGAACATTCTAGGACTATCCTTTACTTAAAATCTGAACTGGAAATCTCACATCTCATCTCTTGCTAAAACAGCTTCCAAGAAGTTAGGTGTCCTGTGGCGTCTGCGTCCATTTTTTTTCTCCCTCCTAGTTGCTTGCTCTGTACAGAGGCCTTATCCGCCCATGTATGGAGTATGTCTCACATGTTTGGGGAGGATCACTCATACAGCTCTCCTAAACAGGGTTGAGTTAAAAGCTTTTCGTCCCATCAACTCCTCTCCTCTGACTGACTTGTCTTCAATCTTTAAATCACCGCCGCAATGTTGCTTCTCTTGCTATCTTCTACCGTTATTTTCATGCTCACTGCTCTTCTGAACTTGCTAACTGCATGCCTCCCCCCCCTCCCCGCGGTCTCGCTGCTCAAGACTTCCTACTTATTCTCATCCCTATCCTGTCCATCTTCCTAATGCAAGAGTTAATCAGTATCTTTACTCATTCATCCCTTTCACTGGTAAAATCTGGAACTCTCTTCCTGTTTCTATTTTTCCACTTTCCTATGACTTAAATCTTTTCAAAAGAAGAGTAACAAGACACCTCCCGAACTAAATTGGCCCACCCCCCTTTCTTTATTCTCTTACTGTCTTCTTTATAGGGACTGGTAACTAAGCGCGCTTTGTGTTACCTCTTTTTGTTGTGCCCTCGGCCAGTCCTTTGTGATGTAAAAAAAGAAAAAAAATCAGTAATAAAAAAAAGGTAAATATATATATATATATATATATATATTATATATATATATATATATATATATATATATATATATATATATATATATATATATATATATATATAATAGCTAGTTTAGGTTACGTTTAGGTTTGTTAGGTTCGATTTGCGTAATATTTGGGTTAAGTTAGGCTTGGGATAGGTTTGAGTTAGGTTTTGTAGAGTTATTAATAAACAAAGTAAAAAGAAAAAGGGTAATTTGAGTTAAAATTTGTAATTAAATTTGGGTTAAAAAAAATATAAAAATTTAAACAATTTTTTTGGGCCCTCAAATGAGGGGGGAAACTTATTTTTGGAAAGTTTTTTTCAAAAGGGGCCCATTATGATCCGGGGAAAGGATTTACCCTTTTTTAATTCCCCATTTGTTTTTGAGAAAAACCCCGAAAAAAAGTTTAAAAATTTTTAGTAACCTGGGGCCCCAGAAAACCCGGGAATTTGCATTTTCCCAAATTTTACAAAGGGGTTTTAAATTTCGGGTTTGGTTTGAAATTTGGGTGGATAAAACATTTTATTCCTTTGAATCTTCTTTTTTTAGGTGCTCAGTGGGGAGTTTTTTTTTTTCCTTTCATTTCTTTTTATTTTTTAAAAGGGTTAAAATGAAGGGGAATTTTCCCATTTTGGGGGTGTTATTTCCTTTTCCCTTTTCGGGGGTTTTTAATTTATTTTAAAAAAACCAAAAATCAAGCCCCTCCCCTCCCCTCTTCTCTCTCTTCTCTTTCCCCTCTCCTCCTTTCTTTTTCTTTCTCCCTCCCCTCCTCTTTTTTCCTCAAAAAAACCCTCTTTCCTTTCCCCTTCGCTCTTTGGTTTTCCGCAATCCTCCTTCCCTTCCTTTCCCCTTTTTTCTCCTTTTCTTTTCCCTTTCCCTTTTTCCCCCTTTCCTATCCCTCCTTTCCCTTCTAAAAAATTTTCCTCCTCTTCCCCCTTTTTCTCCTTTTCCTCCCCCCCGGGGGTTTTTTAAAATTTCTGCCTTTGGAAATTTCGGGACAAGTAAAGGGGTACAAATCTTTGTTTTTTGGTTTAGGAAGGGAAAAAAAAGAACAAAAAAAAAATTAAAAGTGGAAACCAACAGAAAAGTCGAAAAGGAAATTTAAAAAAAAAGGGAGGTTGGGGAAAGAAAAAAAAAAAAAAATTGAAAAAGGGGAAAAACAAAAAAACCGAAAAGGGGGGAAAAAGGGGGTGGGGGAATAAAGGTTATTAAAGGGAAAGAAACGAAAAGTAAGCAAAAGTTTTGAAAAGGGGTTGGCGGAAAAACGCAGGTGGATTATGTTAAAAAAATTTTTAAAAAAAAGTAGGGTTTGGGGAAATGGGGAAAAAAAAGGTGGATTTTTTTGGAAAAGGGTGAAAAAATTTGGTTTTTTTATGAAAAAAAAGGGAAAAAAAGTGGATGGTAAAAAAGGGAAAAAGGAGGATGGGTAAAAAATTTAAAAAGGTTGGAAGAAAAAATGGAGTTTAGGGGTAGGGGAAAAAAAATTTTTTTTTTTTTTAAAAAAATAATTTTTTCCCTTTAAATTTTTTGGAAATTTGGGGTTGTTTAAAAAATAAATGAGTTTTGGGGAGAAATAAGGAAAATTTGAATATTTTAAAATTTTAAGGAAAAAATGGGATAGGGAAAAATTTTAAGGGGGGAAAAAGGGGTTATTTTGGGAAATAATAAAAAAGAAAAGGAAAAAGGGAGAAAAAAATAATAAATTGGTCCTTTTGCTTTTTTTTAAACCCCTAAGGGAAAAAGGGGGGAAAGGAAATTAAAACAAGAAAAATTTTGGGGAGGAAAAGGAGTGGAAAAAAAGGGAGGAAAAAAAAAAATGAGGAAAGGGGAAGGGGAAAAGGAAAGTTTGGAAAAGGGGAAATAAAAAAGGGGTAGAAATTTTTAAAGGGCCCGGTTTCCCAGGGGCGCTGTTTTTGGGAACGCTAGAGTTAGTTCTTTGTCCCCAAACTTACCCGGCTTCCCAGAAAAAATTTTTCGCTGGTTAAAAGGGACGCAACGGTAACCCTTTTACACGATGTGGTAAAAATTATAAATTGCTCCCGTAATAACAGAAAAGGGCGCCAGGACAACTTTTTTCCGGTTTACAAAACGTGGGGTGGCGTTAATACTTACTTTTTCTCTCCAGGGAATTTCGGGAAAGTTAGAAGGGCTATCGGGGAGAGCCCTGTGTCATTTTGTGTCTTCATCTTGTCATATAGGGCTATAAATGAAAAAATTACAAAAATATTCAAAGTGGCTACCAACAGTTAAGTCGCCATCTACGTTTATTTACTGAGTGTCGTACCGCTGTGGTCGCCCGCCCGAAAAAAAACGGGGTGGTAAAAATTTGAAACGTTTTATACTTGCAGATAAAAAGCATAAAAAAACGCTGAAACAGGGTAGTTTATCATTCTTTATATAAATACTGTGTTTTATCTTCAGGGGCAAAAAAAAACCCCAGTAGTAATGCTAAATTTTCGAAATATTTTGGCGCCTGGCGACTCACTGCAGGTGGCGATTTTAATGTTATCTCGGTAGCTTTTTTCAAACCCGCCCCGGCGTCTTTGGCTCGCAGGGGATGTGCGGGCGAGCCGTGTTTCCTTTGTGAAAGGGGGGCCCCAAACTAAAAATTCGTGATTTTTTTATGAGAAAACAGCCAAGAAAAAAAAAGTGTATGGGTACAAAATGGATAGGCGGGAGCAGCTCGGGGGGCCTCAGATAATCTCCTAAAGGGGAACGGGCATGGGGGACCCAACTACATACCGGAGAGTATTGGGGTTTGCCCGTGCGAAAAATTTGAAGAGCTGTGGATGAAATAAAACAAAAAATTATTCCCTTTGAACTCTTCTTCGTCCTCTTCGGGTTGCTGTCTGCAAGGGGATGAGTTTTGGTGCATTTGTCCATAAAGCATTGGCTTATTTGAATAGTTTTTTCAATTTAATTTTTCCAATGAGGGGGATAGTTTTCCAAAATCTCAAGGGGGGTAAATTTTTTTCATTTCCTTTCAGTGGGGTTAAATTTTTTGGTGCCACCCAAAAAAAAGAAAACTGGCCCAATGCCCCCGCAGCAAAGCACAAAAACCCCCACACACTGCTGTCGTCTTTGGAACTAGTCATCTATTCCCACGGGAAACGCTAGGGGCGAGAGGAAAGTTAAACATTTTTTAATTTAAATCGCAGCGTAAACAGACCTGCGAATTCAGATTTTGCCCCGCAAACAAAAAAAAAAAACCGCTTTTTTTAACGTTTTCCCACCAGCGAATTCGCTAGCAAATTAAGAAGCTTTCCAAAGCGAATAAAAGAAGCGCCGTGTAAACGGCGTTTTTAATAAGAGCCCCTTTTTTTGGCGCAGCGTTTAAAAGAAGCAAGTAAATCAAGCGTCTAAAAGGGTAATGTCTCAGGGCGGTTTGTGAATTATGGTTTAAAATTAATCACACCTCCCCCCCCCCGCCCCCTGCCGCCCCCCCCATCACACAGGTGTCCCTTTTAAAGGGGGTCCGGGGGACGAGAAAAAAGGGCTTTAAGGGGTTTTCCTTAATGTTAAGGTAGGGGGTACCCGGGTTTGCGAGGCCTTGTTTTTGCTGCCTGGTTTTAGGTTTAAAAGGGGGTTTTGGGGGGGTGGGGGGGGAGGGGGCTGTTTTGTGTGTGTGTGTGGGGGGGGGGGGCGGGGGGGTTTTTTGCTGTTTCATTATTATTTGGGTTTTTATTTTTGGGTCTTTAAAGTAGTAGAATTAGGGGTTTAGAAAGTATATTATAGTAGTGGGGGTTTGGTAGTATAAGTAGCGTTAGAAATTAGCAGGGGTGGTAGTAGTAGTAGAGAAGTAAGTAGTAGTAGTAGTATTTAATAAGTAGTAGTAGTATTTAGTAGTAGTAGTAAGTATTAGTATAGTAAAAACCGGAGGAAGGAAGAATAAGCCGTATAGGCTATGGGCCCAAAAAAAAAAAAAAAAAAACAAAAAAAGGGGAAAAAAAGGTAGTGGTAATGGTAGTTGTAGTATATTTGTAGTAGTAGTAGTAGTAGTAGTGGGTAGTAGTAGTTTTTGATTTTTGTTTTTTGTAGTAGTAATAATAGTTGTATGTTAGTATTTGTTTTTTCCAGAAGCATTTTAAAGGTGAAAATGTTACTTTGTTTATGAAGAAAATAAATTTGTTTTGGAAATTTCCGAAGGTATTTTAAAAATTTTTTCCTTTTGTATATTTATTTTTTTAAACTGCATGTGTTATTATACAAAATAGTATTATGTAACGGGAAATTTTTTAAAAATGGGGAAGCTCCCTTTTTCCTTTCCTTATTTTTTGTAAAAATGATTATTAGATTTAATATGTCGACCCGGAAAATTTTTAAAGAGAGAAAAAAATTGTGGTGGACAGCTCTTCCCAAAAATCAAACTGGGGGTTGGAAGAATAAAAAAGGGTTTTAAAGAGCACTGGCAAAACCCCAAGACCACTGTATCCCTGGACTGCGCACGGAATATGGGCCCCTTTCGCAAAAAGGGCCGGGGAAGTCGGAGGGCCGCTCGGTTTCTATATATATAAAAACGGATCATATAACGGGTTTTATCAGTAAATAGGGATTACTGTAATCTTCGTAAATGTTTTTTTCCCCTAAAAATTTTATCAAATAAAAAAGTAAAACCCGCTAAAGAAATGCCATTAGAGATTGAAGAATATGCATGAATTTTAATATTAAATTTTTAAACCTCTTCGCCATTTAAAACTTTGCGGGGCCAATTTTATCATGAAGGGTTAAATAGAAGCGAATTTTTATTAGCTTTATGGGTTTTTGTTTTTTTAATTGATAAATGAATTAGAACCAGCATAAATTAGGGAAATTTTTATTTTAAAAAGTAAAAATTTAATAAAAATGATATAAAAAATGATGATGATTAAAGGGAATCAAAATAAAAAAAAAATTTTTTTTTTAAAAAAAAATTTTAAAAAAAAAATGATGATAAAAATAAAAATTTAAAATAGTAAAAAAAAAAAATTTGTGGGATAAGGTTTAAAAAAAAAAAAAAAAAATAAAAATAATAATAATTAAAAAAAATAATATTTTAAAATTTTTAAAACCCCCCCCCCCCCCAAGTTTTCCCCCCCCCCCGGGGGGGAAACCCCCCCCCCCCAAAAAATTTTTTGGGGGGAAAAAAATTTACGGGGTTTTTTTTTTTGGTTTTTTAATTTTTTAAAAAAACCCCCCCCCCAAAAAATTTTTTTTCCAAACCCCAAAAAAAAATTTTTTTTTATTTTCCCCCCCTTTTTTTTCCCCAAAACCCCCCCCCCCCCCCAAACCCCCCAATTTTTTAAAAAATTTTTTTTTTTTAAAAAAAAACCCCCCCCCCCCCCCCTTCCCCCCAAAAAAAACCCCCCCTTTTTTTCCCCCAAATTAAAATTTTTTTTAAAAAAAAAAAAAATTTTTTTTTTTTTTTGGGGGGGGGGGGGTTTTTTTTTTTTTTCCCCCCCCGGGGGGTTTGGGGCCCCCCGGGAAAAGGCCCGGGGGGCCCCCCCCCCCCCCAAACCCCCCCTTTTGGGTTTTGGGGGGGTTTTTTTTTTTTTTTTTTCCCCCCCCCTTTTTTTTTTTTTTCCCTTTTCAAAAAATTTTTTTTTTTTCCCCCCCCCCTTTTTTTTCCCTTTTTTTCCCCCCCATAAAAAAAATTTTTTTTTTTTTTAAAAAAAAAAAAAAAAAAAAAAAAATAGGGGAAAAAGGGGGGAGGGGAAAAAAAATTTTTTTTCCCTTTTTTTTAAAAAATTTTTTTGGGGGGGCCCTTTTTAATTTTTCCCCCCCCCCCCCCCTTTTAAAATTTGGGGGCCCCCCCCCCCTTTTTTTCCCCCTTTTTTTTTCCCCCGAAACCCCCCCCCTTTTTCCCCCCCCCCCCCCCCAAAGTTTTTTTGGGTTTTTAAAAAATTTTTTTAAAAATTTTTTTTTTTAAAAAATTTTTTAAATTTTTTTTTTTGGTTTTTTTGAATTTTTAAAATTTAAAAAAAACCCCAAAAAAAAAGTTTTAAAAAAAAAAACCCCCCCCTTTTTCCTTTTGGGGCCCCCTTTTTTTTTAAAACCCCCCGGGGGGTTTTTGGGGTGGGAAAAACCCCCTTTCCCCGGGTCAAAGGGGGGAAAACCCCCCAAAATTTTTTTTAAAAAACCCCCCCCCCCCCCCCCCCCCCCCCCCTTTTTTTCCCCCCCCCCTTTTTTTTTTTTTTTTTTTTTTTTTTTTTTTTTCTTTTTTTAAAAAGGGTTTTAAACCCCGGGTTTTGGGGGGGGGGTTTTTTTTTTTTTTTTTCCTTTTTTTTTAAAAAAAAAAATTTTTGGGGGTTTTTTTTCCCTTTTTCCCTTTTTTTTTTTTTTTTTGGGGTTTTTTTCCCCCCCCCTTTTTTTTCCCCCCCCTTGATGGGGTTTTTCCCCCCCCGGGGGGGGGCCAAGGGGAAAACGGGGTTTTTAAAGGGGGGGGCCCCCAAAAGGGGGGGCCCCCCCGGGGGGGGGCCCCCCCAAAAAAAACCCCGGGGGGGCCCCAACCTTTTAAAAAAACCCCCCCAAACCCCAAAAAAAAAAGGGGGAAAAAAAAAAGGGGGTGGGGGGGTTTTTGTTTTTTTTTTTTTTTTTTGGTTTTCCGGGGGTTTTTTTTTTGGGGGGAAAAAAAAAAAAAAAGGCCCCCCCCCAAAAAAAAGTTAAAAAACCAATTTTTTTAAAAAACCCCAACTTTTCCTAAAAAAATTTTAAAAAATTTTTTAAAAATTTTTTAAAGGGTTTTTTAAAAAAAAAAGGGGAAAAAAAAAAAAAAGGGGGGGGGAGGGCGTTGGGGGGGCCCCAAATTTTTTAAAATTTTTTTTCCCCTTAAAAAAGTTTTAAAAAAAAAAGGTTTTTTTTAAAAACCCCCTTTTTCCCCCCCCCCCCCGGGGTTTTTTCCCAACCCCCCCGGCCCCCCCCCTTTTTTTTGGGTTTTTTTTACCCGGGGGGAAAACCCCCCCCCCAAAAAAACCCCCCCCCCTTTTTTTTCTTTTTTGGG
>JACEEZ010001278.1:115000-155000 GCA_016584305.1 Chionoecetes opilio
CCAAGCCCCCCCCACACACACATCAATAACTATCTGATTCCTTTTAAATAACACAAAACACTTTCTCCTTACTTACAGCTGCCGCCATGTCTCCACGCCCTGCCTCGGATTCCCCACGCCTTCCCGCCGCCCACGCGTGATGCTGAGCCGCCCATGAGGCTGCAATGGGCGGAGGGGCGGCAGGTGGTGGTGGGCGGTGCGGGTGGTGGTGGTGGGTGGGTATGGTGGCCGTGGGTGTGGTGGTGGTGATGCCTAGCTATGCGGCCGCCAACATCGATTTTACATGTCCAGCGAGGAGACCCACAGGACTGCTGGGTGAGTACTGAGAGAGAGAGAGAGAGAGGAGAGAGAGAGAGAGAGAGAGAGAGGAGGAGAGAGAGGAGAGAGAGAGAGAGAAGAGAGAGAGTGGAGAGAGAGAGAGAGAGGAGGAGAGAGAGAGAGAGAGAGAGAGAGGGGAGAGGAGAAGGGGACGAGAAGATGAGAGAAGAAGAGGACGCAAGAGAAGGAGAGGGAGAGAGAGAGAAGAGAGAGAGACAAAAGAGAGAGAGAGAGGAGAGGAGAAGAGGAGAGGGAGAGAGGGCGAAGAGAGGAGAGAGAAAAAGAGAGGAGAGGAGAGAGAGGAGGAGGAGAGAGAGAGAGAGAGAGAGAGAGAGAGAGGAGGAGAGAGGAGAGAGGAGAGAGAGAGAGAGAGAGAGAGAGAGCATCTATTGTGAAGTAAGGAAGGGAAAGTGTGCAAGGGGAAAGCATGGTGACGGAGGGAATGGAGATTAAGGAGGAAAGGAAAGTGTCGCTAAAGGATGCGTAGAAAGGGTGAAAGAAAAAGACGAGAAATAAAAGAGGGTATAAATAGGATGAAGGAAAATGAATATGTCTAAAATAAGGTAAAGAATGTAATGTATAGAAGAGCTTCCCGTTTTTATAGCATTCTTACATACATATAAAATTAGGGGGTGCAGTCAGTTCGTACACAAGTTGTTTCGTACACCAGTAGATTCGTACACCAAAAAGTTGTTTCGGAGTCTATATGATACCATATAGTCGTTTCGTATACTCAGCTCAGAGATGAACTTGATTACTAGAGTTACGAAACGACACCAGGTATGTATGAAAAAACTCAAAATCAGTGTACGAAACAACTAACAAAACCTGGGGACGAAATAACTTGTGTACGAAACTCCCTGTAACCTAAAATTTGATACTAAGTGAAAAACAACATATAGACTATCAAAGAAAACAAATACTGAGTCCAGCAAGTGTCATGCGTAATACGAAAAAAAAGAGTGAAAAGAAACGGCAAGCAACACACATTTCCATACCATCATGTTACATTTCCAGCTTAAAAAAAGACGTAAAATACTGTAGAAACAACGTAAATGATACAACACACTGAAAAACAGACTCACACGTCCATTTACTCAACACCGAAGTTAGGAAAGTCACAAATGTCTCATCCATATATACACGTTTCTTAAGGTTGTGTTTTGAGCAGGATTGAAGTAAATACAGTTTTGAGCTTTTGTGGTGTTATATATAGAGAGAAAGGAGAAGTACGGGAACTCAGCTTTACCTAAGTTACCCCTAGAGAGAGAGAGAGAGAGAGAGAGAGAGAGAGAGAGAGAGAGAGAGAGAGAGAGAGAGAGAGAGAGAGAGAGAGAGAGAGAGAGAGAGAGAGAGAGAGAGAGAGAGAGAGAGAGAGAGAGAGTATTTGAAGTCAAGAGAAAAGAAACACACCCCATCTTCCGCGGGTTTCGGGGTCTGATGGGGCCATTTGTTGCTCCTCGCCGTTACGCCCCAACGGATAGAAAGGATGGGAGTGGAGGAAGAGGAGAGGGGGAAGGAAGGAGGGTGGAGTATAGGGCAGTGGAAGGCTAGAAAGGATAGGATTGGAGGGAGTGCGATGAAGGAGGTGGAGGAGGAAGAGGAGAGGGGGAAGGAAGGAGCGTGGAGGAGGGGGGAAGGAAGGAGGGTGGGGGATGGGGGGGCAGTGGCGGAGCGAAGACAATTGTAAATGTAGAGAAATTGAAATCATTTGGGGAACCTTTTATGTTTTTTCCGAAGAAAAAAATTTTTTTTTCCGCTTAAAAAAATATGACGTGTGAATTTTACGCCGGTGATTGCATTTTTTGGTTTAGCAGAAAATCGGGAGAGGTTGGCATGTTTGCGCGGGTGGAGGGAAAATGTAGGTTTATGTATGGGAAAACGTTTTGCTCCAGGGGGATAGATATAAAAAGGGGAATAACAGAGATTGGAAGGTTTTGAGAGAGAGAGAGAGAGAGAGGGGGAGAGGAAGAGAGAGGAGAGAGAGAGAGAGAGAGAGAGAAGGAGGAAGGTCGTGCAGACTTTCGGGGGCCAACTGGAGCTAGGCGCCCCCACCCATGGGGGTTTGGGACGAAGATCCCGTGTATAATCTACCTCCCGACCCGAAGTTGGCCGGGAGGAGACCCTACGGACTCCCGTTTGAGGCGCCTCCGCCCAAGAGGGGGGCCCCTCCCCTGCATTGAGGCTTCCTGGGGGAAAGACTTCAAGTTCCCGCCGTGCCCGACGGCAGTGGCGCCGAGGGCCTCGCGTCGGACCCCTGAGGCCCAGCCTTTCCGGACCCCAGAACCCCGAGGCGCCCCGGGGGAGGTGGGCCGCCGTGTTGAGCAGGGCAGGCCTGTGGGGAGGCTGAGACAGAGCGCGGGGGTTCACTTTCCCGTACCCGTGCCCGGGCGCGGCTGAAAAGAGGGCCGCCCCCTGCCAGGGGGAGGCTAGGGCGGGGACGAGCTCGGGAGTTTTGCAGGGAAGAAACCCTCGTCACCCCTGAGTGTGGCGGACGACAGCCCCCACGGGGGGGACGTCACAGGGGCAGCCCCGGGAAAGGGGTCCCCGGTGCTGCCCGCCTGGCCCCCGCGACAAGGAACACGAGGGCGCCCACTAACAAAAAACCCAGGAAAGCGGCAAGCCCTGCGGACTCCCCTTCAGCAGCTGGGGCAGGGCCAGTGGGGCCCCCGTCCCCCGCGGCGGGCGGTGGGGGCGCCCGGCCCCAAGCGACGCGGGGGGGAGTGGGGCCCCCCCCACCACCTCACGCCACAACTTTCCCCTCTCGCTTGAAAAAAAAAATATAATGAAAAAAAGATAAAAAAAATAAATTCCAAAAAAGATGTAGGAAGGATATACCCCACAAACCTCAACCTTTATTTTTTTTCCCTACAACATTACCAGTTATTTTTTCCACTTGCACAACATTTACATTGTTTGAGCCGCCGGGTTGAGGAGGGGGGGGAAAGGAGAGGAAGGGGAGGGGGGGGAGGGGGGAAAGGTGGGTGAGGCAGGTAGGAGGAGGGAGGATTAAAGGGGCTATGGAGAGAGGCTTAAGCAGGTCTGAAGGGATATAAATGCCAGCGAGAGGAAGCTTAGCGCGGGAGGGCGTTGCTGGAGAAGCCAAAGGGAATGGAATCTCGCTTCCTCAAAACCCTAGACATTTTTTTTCACTTCCCCTTTTTTTTTATATTTTCCCCCCCTTTTCTTTTTCTTCCTTGCTCGGACTCTCTTCTCTCTCTCTCTCTTCTCTCTCTCTCTTCTCTTCTCTCTTTTCTCTTCTCTCTCTCCCTCTCTCTCTCTCCCCCTCTCCTCTTCTTTTTTTTTTTTTTTTTTTCCCTTCTCTTCTTTTTTTTTCCCTTACAACGCATATTTAGGGGTGAAAGGGAATTTTGGGTAGTTATTTTTCCTTTTTCTTTTTTTCTGCCTTTACGCGGATATTTTAGGGCGTGTGAAGGAGAGTTTAGGGTGTTTAGGGCGGGATGCGGGGGTTCAGAGGCCCCCTTAATACCGTACGGTTTTCATGGGCAGGTGGGTGGGCCGGTGCCCTGGAAATGACCTCCCCCCCCGGTGATGTGGGTGGGTCGGGCCCCCCGTGAAGGGCTGGTTAATTTACTTTTTATTTATATATTTTTACATACTTTATTTTATGTTTTTTTTTTTTTTTTTTATTTACTTTATTTTATTTGATACTTTAGGGTTTTTGCTTTTTTTTCTTTATTTTCGAAGGGTTTTGAGATTGATTTTTTTTATTTATTTATTTTTAACTTTATTTAGTCTTTATTTTCTTGATTTTTACTGATTTTATTTATTTTATACTTTACGATTTTATATTTTGCCCTTATTTAGATGACTCCCTTTGTTTTTTCCTTTTGTGTTTTGGGTTTTTTGGGTTTTTTTTGTGATGGAGAAGTGAATTTTTGGTTTTCCTCCAACCCTTGAGCCCCAGAACGTAATTTCCACGTAATTTTGGGGTATATTAGACGTTTTTTTTAGTGACTATAAGCAATATTTTATAGATAGCCCTTTTTAGTACCCTTTGTCGACAACTAATTTGGTATTTCAGTAACTTTTCGTACTTTTAGGGCCAACAAACAGACCTTTTTTATTAAAAAGGAAAAGATTGGCGTGAAGGGGTTAATGGTGTTTTTTGGGTTTTTGTTTTTGTTATTTTGTATTTTTTGAATTTTGAAAGGAAGGGTTCTTTGTTTTGTTGTTTTTTGATTTGGGGGTTTTTCGACATATGGTTTTTTTATTTTTTTTTTACACTGGAAAAAGGAATTTTTGGGTTTTTGTTCTTCCTTTTTCTTTAGAAAAAAATTAAAATTCTTTTATCCTCTTATTTGTTTTTTTTTATTCCTCAAATTTTTCCCTTTTTAAACCCTTCACGCCCGTTTTTCCTTTGTATATAAAAATTTTGTTTCGAGCCATAAAATTGAAAAAAAGTAACTTAAAAAATTACCAAATTAACAGTGGACAAGGATATAAACAGGTCATGTCTAAAAAATTGTTTATATGCACTAAAAATCGTCTAATGGTCCCCAGATCAATGGAAATCGTTTGGGTCTAAGGGGGTTAATGGGTTTTTGTATATTATCGTAGTTGAGGGAGTTAATGAGCCCAAAGTTTTCTTTCTACTTTTTATGCATCAACAGTTCAGTTATTTAAATCAATGGGTTATGGGATTAAAATTTTTATTCTGATTTTTCCCCGTAAATCTTACGTGACGTTAAAATCCCTTGCCCAAAAGCTATAAAAAAAAAAAATAAAATATAGAAGCACTTAATTTTGCATCCTTGTTTTTTTCTTTCGCGTTAAAAAAAAAAATGAAAGTATATAGGGGTGTGTGTTTGTGTTGTGGGTTTTTTGTTTTGTGTGTGTGTGTGTGTGTGGTGTGTATGTGTATGTGTGTGTGTGTGTGTTGTGTGTGTGTGTGTGTGTCTTTACAGGAACTACCTCGTGCAGGTCTCACGGCCCCTTGTAGCTTCCTTATTTTTATGTTCATGTGAAGGTGTGGTGGTGTTTTTAGTAATTTGTTAAACAAACGCCCTTTTTATCCCTGTTTACAATTTTTAATATTGTACGCAGACCAGCACCCAAGGAGAAAATTACAAAATTTTGATGAAAACCCTACACAAAAGCAGAAGTTTCTAGGCGCATGTGTTTGTTTGTCTAGTGTGCCTTTTTGTATCGTCTTTGTATTTGTCTACACTTTAACCCCCGGACCAAAAAAGTAATTTTATTGTAATTTGGGTATACCATTAGACGATTTTTTTGTGAAATATGAATATTTTATAGATAGACCCGTTTTGTATCCTTGTCGACTATTTTTAAATTGGGATATCAGTTTTCTTTCGTAATTGTATGGCTGAAAAAAAACCCATTTTTTTAGCAAAGGAAAGATCTGGGCGTGAAGGGGTTAAGTTAATCTTGTTTCCTTGTCACTCTATTCCCTTTAAATCATGAATGTCTGCCTGTACATATCACTTCCACCCCATATCACTCGTGTTAACCCCCTTTAGGCCCCCCTTTAGGCCCAGAACGTAATTTTTATTGTAATTTTATACCCAAAAGGGCAATTTTAAAAGCGATGAGCAATATTTTTTGCGTAGATAATGACTGTTTAGTACCTTGTTTACTAGTAATTTGGGATTTAAGTTTTCTTTTGTAATTTTATGGCTAACAAAAACGATTAATATTTAAAAGGAAAAATCTGGGCGTGAAGGGGTTAAAGAGGGTGGGTAAGAAACAGACAAGGGGGTGGGAGCCAAAGAGGTGGAGGATATTTTAAGGGAAAAAGGTGGTGTGGACGGGACGCATTTCCCGTTCTGGAAAAGTATGTGGGATGGGGAGTCTCAGCCAATCACCCTTGTCCAAACTCGTGACGTCACATGGGAGGGAGCTTAAGTGATTGCTGGGGTATAAAACTGTGTTTTATTGAAGATTAGACATTTTTCCCGATCTAAACAAGACTTTTTTTTTTACGTATTAAGTCTAAAAAAAAAAAAGCTTGGTTAGGGTTTGGTAAAAAAAGTTTCATCTAAGTCAAACTTATTTTAACCCAACCTAACCAAGACTATTGAATATGTTTAAAAAGAACAGATTTAAACCCACAATACCTTAAGCTCCTCCCCCTGTGACTCACGAGCTTTAAAAACGGGATTTGGTAGAGACATTCCCAACCACATACATTTCCCGAGAAAGGGAAATGTGGCCCGGGGCGGGAAATGAAGGAGGGGGCGGTAATACAAGGAATACAAAGGAAGAACGGACACAACAGCCCTACTGGTCCAAAAAAGGCTACCCGTGTGATACTTTTACCCCTTATTTTAGTGTTAGAGGTAAAAAAATGGAAATTGAAGGGTCCTCCCCCCCCACCTCTCCCTCCGGCGAGGAGGTAGAGGAAGAGGGAATAGGTAAGGATGTAAGGTAGAGGGGAGAGGTAATAGGCAAGGATAGGTAGGAGAGGAAGGCAAGGTAGCGAGCGGTGAGGGCGTGAGGAGGGGGAAGGGTAGGGAAGGATAGGTAGGATAGGAGGTAATAGAGGAAGGTGAGGCGCATGCCGGAGCGAGAAGGGTAGGCAGGGGTAGGGAAGGATAGGTAGGATGGAGGTAATAGAGGAAGGGAGGGCGGCCGGAGCGAGGGAAGGGTAGGAGGGATAGGTAAGGATAGGTAGGATAGGAGGAATAGAGGAAGGGAGGCGCTGCCCGGGGCGAGGAAGGATAGGCAGGGGTAGTAAAGGGTAGGGGATAGGAGGTAATAGAGGAAGGGGAGGGGCGTGCCCGGGGCGAGGAAGGGCTTGGGAGGGGGGAGGTGGCTTCCCCAATTTTTTTGAGTCAAGTCGGAAAACAAAATTTGCGGACCCTTAAGACGTGTCACGCCCGGGAAAGTCAGCGAAGCGACCGGAGATGACTGACTGACTGCGGTACTTACGGAAGAAAACGGAAACATTCATTGATTTTTTAGCCATACTGCGCTATTTATCAAGGTTATTGACTGGCCCAACTGATGATGATGATAATGATTGATGATAATAATAATGAAATCAATAAAGAAGAGGAATAAGAGGAAGAAACAGTAAACATCAGAAATCGGTAAGGCTCAGTTTCAGCAAAAAGGGTTTAAGGGAGGATTAAAATTTCTCGCCTGTTAGAAAGTGTTTGCAGTCAAGTCTTTCATGTCGACGCCGCTGTCCGTGTGGCAAAGAATAGATACGGACATGAGGAAGAAGAGGAGCAGGAGGAAAAAAAAGAGGTGGAGGTGGAGTAGGAAGAGGAGGAAGAGGAGGAGGAGGAGGAGGTGGAGGTGGAGGTGGAGGTGGAGGTGGAGGAAGAGGAAGAGGAAGAGGAAGATATTGATATTGATATATTTATTTGGCCATGTAGTTTTGTACATATGAACATATTACATATAGTGATAAAGCCAGGTCCAATAAGCCGAAGCTTTTATAGGACCTGAAAGCTATAATACATAATAACATAGCAAGGGACTGGTCAGGCCATTTTGAAAATATAACATTTTATGGATGATAATATGGAAGTTAACAATAGTAAACCAATCATTTTAAATGCATAAAAAAAAAATATCTTAATAACCATAAAAAAAACAAAAACACAATATGACATTTATGGTTGTAAAGAGTTTATAAATTTTCATTGTATTTGTCAAGCATGCTTTTTATCAAGTTACGTTTGAAAGATTTTAAGTTTTCATCAGTAATAAAATGTTCTGGTAAGTTGTTCCAGCTTTTAGTTCCTCTTGACAAGATACTCTGTCGTGCATGTGATGTCCTGCACAATGGTATACGTAAATCATGTGGTCTTCGGGTTACATTGTAGGGTATTGCTCTAAAGCCAAGGTCTAAAGGTAAAGAGTGTATGGATTTATGTACAAAAAGATTGGTTTGAAGGAGTATGATATCTGGAAGCTTTAATAACTTGAAGTCTCGGAAAATACTGATGGTATGGTCATAACGATTTTTAAAGAACATAACACGTAACAACTTTTTCTGACTAATAAAGAGGCTGTCAATGAAGGTTTTATAGGCACCTCCCCATAAAGATGAACAATATAAAAGATGTGGATATATTAGGGTAAAATAAACTTGTAGTAAACATTTTACATTCAAATAGTGCCTTAGTCTGTAAAGTATGCCTGTGTATAACGATATCCTAGATTTCACCATATCAATATGTTCTTTCCATTTCAACTTACTATCTATATATATCCCTAGAAATTTAAATTCGAAGACCTCATGTAATGATAGATTATTTATCTTTATTTGTGTGTGTACTGGCTGAGTCATAAGGGGACTGGAGACCATAAAGCAAGTTTTATTAATATTTAAAGTTAATTTGTTGCTCTTAATCCAATTTGAAACTTTATTTAATTCTTCATTCAATGTAATTGTAATATTTTCAAGATTGTGGCCTTGAATAAAGATTGTGGTATCATCAGCGAAAAGTATGAATTCAAGTTTATTACTGCTACGAATGATGTCATTTATGTATATTAAAAAAAGCACAGGACCAAGAATTGAACCCTGGGGTACTCCACATGTGATGTCATTATAAGGAGATGATGTATTATTATATGATGTATATTGCTTTCTATGACTTAAATAACTTTTGAACCAGTTGTGAGCACTACCACGTATTCCATAGATAGATAATTTGTGTAATAAGATTGTGTGAGAAATTGTGTCAAATGCTTTTGTGAGGTCACAAAAAACTGTTATTTGTAGCATTTTATTGTCCAGTGCATTGTAAATGTTCTGACAGATATAGTAGACTGCTAATTCAGTGGAAAACTGGGGACGGAATCCATGTTGAGTTGGAGTTAAAATTGAGTGTTTTGAGAGGTAACCCATTAATCTCATTACCATTACTTTAAAAAAAACTTTACTAAAGCTTGGCAATATTGAAATTGGTCTATAATTTTGCATTAAAGAATTGTCAGAAGAGGAAGAGGAAGAGGAAGAGGAAGAGGAAGAGGAAGAGGAAGAGGAAGAGGAAGAGTAGGAGGGAGAGGAGGAGGAGGAGGAGGAGGAGGAGGAGGAGGAGGAGGAGGAGGAGGAGGAGGAGGAGGAGGAGGAGGAGGAGGAGGAGGAATACAAAGGAAGAACAGACAGCAAGAGCCCTACTGCGCCAATCGAGGCTGCCTGTGTGACTACTTTCTCTCACTACAGTTTCTACGTGTTGGAGGTAAAAGAATAGTAAAGTTGAAGGAGGAGGTGGTCGAGGAGGAGGAGGAGGAGGAGGTGGTGGTCGAGGAGGCGGAGGTGGTGGTGGTGGTGGTGGTGGTGGTGGTGGTGGTGGTGGTGATGGTGGTGGTGGAGGATTACATAAGATTACATAGGAGTAACAGACACCAGGAGACCTATTGGTCCATAGCGAGGGTATCTGCTGAACTACATACTACTAACTATCAACTACTTGTAAGAAAACAGTTGGAAAAGGATACCATGTCCCTAAAGAGGATAGGAACATGGAAGTTTCATAGTGCAGAATGATAGGATATGAAAAATACTAACTACAACTACCACTACCACTACAACTAATCGATACGGGGGACTAGATACGAAATCGCACTATCAATACCCATTTACTTTACAGTGCGCGTCAAGTCTGTTTTTGAATGTAGTTATTGTGTTGGCTCCGACAACATTTGCTGGTAACTTGTTCCATCGATCAACGACTCTAACATTGAAATAATTTTTACGGAGATCGGTGATGCAACGTTGACCGTTTAGTTTTAAACCATTATTTCTTGTTGTCACTTGAGTTGAAAGCTCGAATAGGTTCTCTTGATTAATGACATCAAAACCTTTTAGGATCTTAAAGGTTTCTATCAAGTCCCACGGATTTTACGATCCTTTAAGGAAAACATATTAAGTTTCCGCAGTCTCTCTTCATAAGATGAATTTCGCAGAGATGGAATTTGTTTGGTTGCTCTTCTTTGCACTGATTCCAATTTGGCTTGATCTTTTACGAAACAGGGCGACCAGAATTGAACGGCATATTCCAAGTGCGGCCTAACCAAGGACGTGTATAATTGTGTCATTACTTTCGGAGTTTTATGTTCAAAGTTACGTTTAATAAAGCCCAACATCATATTTGCCTTTTTACTGGCAGCTAGGCAATGCGAACTGGTTTTCAGATCATTACTGATGATGACACCTAGATCCTTTTCCTGCTGTACTTCAGTTAACGATTTATTTTGCATTTGATAGTTATATTTGAGGTTATCGTTGCCTATATGCATTACTTTACATTTATCGGAATTGAATTTTAATAGCCATTTATCACTCCAATCTGATAGTTTGTCGAGATCACTTTGTATGAGTTCGCAGTTTTCTCTAGAGGAGGAGGAGGAGGAGGAGGAGGAGGAGGAGGAGGAGGAGGAGGAGGAGGAGGAGGAGGAGGAGGAGGAGGAGGAGGAACGTAGGGGAGTATAGGAGTAACAAAACGAAGACGTAAGAAGGGGGAAACGATAACAAGAATGAGGGGAATGAGAGATGAGGATGATAATGAAGAGGACGAGAGACAAAGGAGAACAAAGATAACATGAAGGAGGAAGAAGAAAAGCTCGAAGAGGAAGAGGAAGAGGAAGAGGAGACAAGTTAAAGGGAATGGAGAGGAAAGGGGAGAAGAGACGTAAATTTTTCTCTTTGCCAACACGGACTCTTAAGCTCAAGATTAACCCCAGAGTTTTTTTTTTTTTCCTTCCATTCTTTCCTTCTTCTTCCTTCTTTCCTTCCATTTAAGTTAAACAACAATGATCACTACTCATCCCCAAGCCTTATGTAAATACGAGAAGGGGAGGGGAGGGAGAGGAAGGGGGAGGGAAGAGGGGGGAAGGCAGAGAGAGAGAGAACAAAGATGAAAGGCGTAAAATCAATGCTGGAAAAAAAAGCCTCAGAGGAAATAAAGAAAGGTAAATGAGTGCATAAAATGTAATGGGTGGTTTATTATTATTTATTTTTTGGGGTAGAAATATAAGAATTCAAGAAACGAAAGGTAAAATGGCAACACAAAGAAAGCCCAGACGAGAGAGAGAGAGAGAGAGAGAGAGAGAGAGAGAGAGAGAGAGAGAGAGAGAGAGAGAGAGAGAGAGAGAGAGAGGAGCCAGGCAGATGTTCAAAGCGATAGGGAGTGAGACGAAGAAAGAAAACAGAAACGAAAAAGGAAATAAAAGAAATAGCCAACGCCATGGCAGCAGGAAACAGGAAGGCCAGACTGAGGAAGGCGAGACAGAAACGGAGAAAAAGAAATAGAGCAGTTAGGAAACGAAGGGAAAGAGAGAGAGAGAGAGAGAGAGAGAGAGAGAGAGAGAGAGAGAGAGAGAGAGAGAGAGAGAGAGAGAGAGAGAGAGAGAGAGAGAGAGAGAGAGAGAGAGAGAGAGGAGAAGAAGACATGAGAAAAAAATTGTAGAGATTAATAGTAATAATAATAATAATAATAATGGTTTTATTATCGCCCGGAGGCATACAGACAAAAAAAGCAACAGCAACAAGACAAGGAGTTAACTTAAGTACTAGAGCAAAAAAAAAAAATACATAATATAGGCACATTAGGGGACATAGTATCAAAGTGCATTCATTATCAAAGTGTAGTATCAAAATAGTGTCTCCAGTAGTTCTCTCCACCCTTCCTCTTCCTCCTCCTCTTTATCATCTATTACCTCTTCCTCTCTTTCTCTCCATGATGCTACTCTCCTTCCTCCTCCCTTCCTTCTCATTACCCAGTACATCAGATTTAACTCATTTACAACACACTCCAGGTAAATCTCTGCGGTAATGTAATTGATGAGAGAGAGAGAGAGAGAGAGAGAGAGAGAGAGAGAGAGAGAGAGAGAGAGAGAGAGAGAGAGAGAGAGAGAGAGAGAGAGAGAGAGAGAGAGAGAGAGAGAGAGAGAGAGGACGGCTCCATTATTTCATCTTTACAGAGAGAGAGAGAGAGAGAGAGAGAGAGAGAGAGAGAGAGAGAGAGAGAGAGAGAGAGAGAGAGAGAGAGAGAGAACCATTGGACCACTGCATTATTTCACCCTGACACCCAGAAATCAAGGCAAGACAGAGACAAAGGTAAAAGAAAGGAGGGATAAATTCTCGCCTCTGATTGGTTCTCCTCATTCCCTTGTAGCTCATTCTTCTCTCTGATTGGCCAGACCCGTTTTCTGTGGTCCATTCAGTGTGTTTTTTTCACCCCCCACTGAATTAAAAGGTGGGAATCAACACCACACCTGGTTTTTTTAATCCCTATGTGTTTAGTTTAGTTTTTTTCCCCGTGGAACATAGACTTTCGGCAAGAACTCACTGATCCATGTTTCAGTAATGGTAATTAAGTCAGTCTTTTATTACAGTCAGGCGTTAATATTTGAGTTCTTCACTTTTTTGCTGTTTGAAGTCCTTGAGTTGGTCCACACCGAATACAGGAATACAGTGGAATACAGTTGAAAATACAGGAATACAGAAACATTTATTGCGTTCCTTTGGTGTGGTTGGAGGGTCAACTCTGCTAATTCTGTCTACTGGGTAATTTTAAGGAACATTTTCTTTATGAAGAGGGAAAAGGCTGATAATGATGTGGTTAGCGGTTATAATAAAAGGATGGGATGCTACCGTAGATAACAGTGAAGTCGCCAGTTCTACGTTTCTTTGTTATGTACAGACGTGTGGTGGCGTTAATAGTTACATTTCTACATCCATGATTTCAGGAAAGTTAGAAGGGGCTATCTGGAGAGTCTGTGTCATTTTGTGTCTTCATCTGTGTCATATTAGGGCGATAAATGAACAAATGACAAAAATAAAACCGAGTGGCGACCTCACTATACCTACTACAGTAAAGTCGCCAGCTAGTATTTTAACCCAACAGTTGAGTCGCCACTCTGGGGAATTTAGGGAAATTAGAGGTAAAGTAAAACAAGTCTCTATATATATTAGCTGCGGAAGATGCTTGGATATATAAAAATTCCTCTGCTAACGTGAAAATAAATTCTATTCAAGTTTGAAAGATCTGGCAAGTCTGTGTCCTGTCGCCCGAAAAGCTATTGTTTACTGTCTGTCATCGCGCGAAGAAAAACGTGAGAAGCAAAATGCGCAACAGTTATATTTGCAGATACAAAGCATAAAACAACGCTGAAACAGGGTAGATTATACAGTCATGATATAAACTACTGTGTAACATCTTCAGTGGCACATAAAAATCAGTAGTGATGCTATAATTCGTAATATTTGGCGCCTGGCGACTTCACTGCAGGTGGCGACTTCACTGTTATCTACGGTAGAATGAATGAAGGAAGAAAAAAGAACGCAGGAACATTTTTTGTGGAGAACAAAATGGGTGTTGACGTGGTTAGCTGTTATAATGAAAGAATGTGATGTTAGAAGGAAGGGAGGAAGGAAGGAAAAAAATAACGTACAAAATAATAAGGAAAATATAAAATAATAACATTGAGGTTGTTAATAATGAGTGTATAAAAAAAATGACAGATGATAGTGGTGATGATGATGATGATAATAATGACGATGATAATGATATTGATGTGACGATGAATAGAAAAAATTTCAATAACATGAATAAAATTCTACCTTCACCCAATAATAACCAATTTGTGAATGGAACAAAATAAGCTAAACTACGTTTTATTTAACCCCTTCACGCCCAGATCTTTCCTTTGCTATATAAAATCGTATGTTGTTAGCCATAAAATTACGAAAACTAACTTAATATACCAAATTTACTACCGTAGATAACAGTAAAGTCGCCAGGACAACTTTTTTTTCTGTTTACAGACGTGTGGTGGCGTTAATACTTACATTTCTACATCTATGATTTCAGGAAAGTTAAAAGGAGCTATCTGGAGAGTCTGTGTCATTTTGTGTCTTCCTCTGTGTCATAGTAGGGCTATAAATGAACAAATTACAAAAATATCTACAAAGTGGCTACCAACAGTAGAGTCGCCATCTAGTGTTTATTTACTGAGTGTCGTACCGCTGTCGTAGTCGCCCGAAAAAAAAACGCCTAGTGAAATTTGAAACCGTCTATACTTGCAGATACAAAGTATAAAACAACGCTGAAACAGAGTAGATTATACAGTCATGATATAAACTACTGTGTATCATCTTCAGGGGCACATAAAATCAGTAGTAATGCTATAATTCGTAATATATGGCGCCTGGCGACTTCACTGCAGGTGGCGACTTCACTGTTATCTACGGTAGTGGACAAGGATACTAAACAGGTCAAATCTATTAAAATATTGCTTACATTCATTAAAAATCGTCTAATGGTACCCAAATTACTTAAAAATCGTCTAATGGTTCCCAAATTACAATGGAAATTATACGTTCTGGTTCTCAAGGGGTTAATGGTGCATATATCTCAATACCCATTTTACTGTCTTCAACTGGAAATGTGGACATGGCTATATAAGACACCTCACAGGTAGACATGGCGAAGGAGGTAAAGGAAGGTAGAATATGTAGATAAATAAGGAGGGTGAGAACGATGATGAGGACAAGGAGAAGGAAGGTAGAAAGAGTAGATACATAAGGAGGAAGAGACCGAGGGAGAGAACAGAGACGAGAAAGAAGAAGGAAGGTAGAATGAGTAGAAAAAAAGGAGGAAGAGAGCGAGGAAGAGGACACAGACGAGAAAGAAGGAGGAGGAAGGTAGAATAAGTAGAGAAAAAGGAGGAAGAGAGCGAGAGAGAGAGAGAGAGAGAGAGAGAGAGAGAGAGAGAGAGAGAGAGAGAGAGAGAGAGAGAGAGAGAGAGAGAGAGAGAGACGAGAAAGAATGAGGCGGAAGGTAGAATATGTAGATACAGAAGGAAGATGAAAGCGAGAAAGAGGACACAGACGAGAAAGAAGGAGGAAAGTAGAATAAGTAGCTAAACAGGAGGAAGATGAGGGCGAGGGAGAGACAGAAACGAGTAAAAGTTTGCAGTACTAAAAGGAGATACATAAAGTTACAGCTGAGTCTGTAAGTTGGTGTCGCTGCTTAGAGTGCGTAAGGTTAGGTTAGGTTAGGGAGGGTACAGGTTAGGCTAGGTTAGAGAGGTTAATTAAAGGTTAGGTTAGGGAGGTTACAGGTTAGGTTAGCGAGGTTACATGTTAGGTTAGGTTAGAGAGGTTAAAGGTTAGGTTAGGGAGGTTACAGGTTAGGTTAGGGAGGTTACAGGTTAGGTTAGGTTTGGTTAGGTTAGGTTAGGGAGGTTACAGGTTAGGTTAGAGAGGTTACAGGTTAGGTTAGGGAAGGTTAGGTTAGTTAGAAGTGGGATAGGCTTTCTGCTCACCTGCACGGAAAACCTCATTAGGGAGCAAAATAGAGAGAGAAAAGAATACCTGAAGAGAAGCAAGGCGGGAAACAGTGGACGGGAGAGAGAGAGAGAGATTCAGATTCAGATTCAGATTCAGATATTTATTCTCCATTTGACAATGGTTATTCTTTACATGTTAACATATAAAAACAATATCATAAGAATATAATATATTATATAGGCTTAAATCTATGTAGGATATTCGTCCATAGGGGATTCGTCATTAAAAAATAAGGGAAAGATAAAATTTTAAAACTAATAAAAGAATTCCATAATAAAAAACAATAAATTAAAATATTATTTGTTAAAACACAACTCAGTAGGTGCTATGTGTCAAATTGCTCACTTAAAAGATTTATTAAACAACTGTTTTTTTAAATGAGGATAAGGTGTTAGCATTCCTAACGTTTGTGGGGAGAGTGTTCCATAATTTTGGTCCTGCCACAAGCACAGACCTTTCTCCCATGTTGGTATTAGTTTTAGGGACATACAATTGTTGTTGTTGTCTGGTAGGAAGAGAACGTATATCTCTTACTGTTGGCAAGGACATTAGGTTTTTCAGGGTATATCCGTTGATGATGTTGTAGGTCATTATACAAGTTCATATTTGTACTTATTATTATTTTTAGCCACCCGAGCTGCCTAAAAAAAACGGTGTGGCGTGGTCAGTTTTGCTCCGCCGCCAACGCTACTTTAGCAGCAAAGTTTTGCAGCTTTTGAATTTGATATAAGTGAGTTGTATAAGTGGCACCCCATATTTGATGCCGTATTTAATGATGCTCAAGACAAGAGAGTGAATGGATATTAGTCGTGCGTTTTTGTTCAAATTTTCTTTGATTCGGTTTACAAAATAAAACGTACCAAGAGTTTCCTTCTAATTTCATTTATGTGGCTATCAAAATTCAAATAATTATCGAAATGGATACCAAATTTTTTTAATGATTTACTTGGAACAATCACGCATCCGTCACGTTAGATGACGTCACGTTGTTCTCCGTCAGAGAGAGAGAGAGAGAGAGAGAGAGAGAGAGAGAGAGAGAGAGAGAGAGAGAGAGCATCTAAGGCCTCACACGCGATCTTTTATATCGAAAATACACTTGACCTTGGGGAAAATATGGTGTACTGTAGCAAATTTTTTCCGAGGCCTTTTTTAAGAGTGGCGGTGGTTGGGGATGATAGAGGGGGGTTGGGGATGATGGAGGGGGGTTGGGGGTGATGGAGGGGGCTGGGGAGTGATGGAGGGGGGTTGGGGGTGATGGAGAGGCAGGACCCATTCATTATCTCCCAATTACTCTTTAAAAACTGGCAGGAGAAGGGAGGCTCAAAGCGGAAGCCTCAGTAATCGTGTAATTATAACACTCCGGCGAGGGTTCAGAGAGACTACATGTGTGTGTGTGTGGGTGTGGGGGGGGAGGGGTAATGAAACTCGAGAGCGGCACGGTAGGCTCCAATTGAACAAATCTATGCCAGTGGTGGACAAAAGCGGATACAGTTCATGAGTTTCCCTGAATATGAGGAAGCAAAACAAAAAAAAGTAAAATAATTCCCTTACATGCAAACATATTTTTTGTTGTTGCTATTGTTGTTGTTGCTGTTGTTGTTGTTGTTGTTGCTGTTGTTGTTGTTGTTGTTGTTGTTGCTGTTGTTGTTGTTGTTGTTGCTTTTGTTGCTGTTGTTGTTGCTATTGCTGTTGTTGTTGTTATTGTTGCTGTTGTTGTTGTTGTTGTTGCTTTTGTTGCTGTTGTTGTTGTTGTTGTTGTTGTTGTTGTTACGTGGAGGGACAATGCAGGTATATAATAGCCACTACTCACGTATGATAGGTAAACATGCATTATGGGGAGAGAGCGAAAGGCAGTAGTTGTTAATGATAATATATGTTGTTGTAGTTTAATGTTAATACCGACTTTTTTCCTTGAGTTGAATAATTTTTGGGTTTATTCTTTGAAACCACTGATACACACACACACACACCACACAACACACACCCCACACACACACACACACACACACACACACACACACACACACACACACACACACACACCCCTCTCTCTCTCTGTCTCTCTGTTTGTCTGCCTAACTCTCTCTCTTTTCTCTTCTCTCTCTCTCTCCCCTTTTCTCTCTCTCTCTCCTCCCCTCCCCTCTCTCTCTCTCTCTCTCTCTCTCTCTCTCTCTCTCTCTCTCTCTCCTCTCTCTCTCTCAGCAATGGTCTCACACACGGTACAGCGTTTTTCAATACACGTATATTTCCTGTCGCCGTCCAAAGAAACTGAAAATGTGCATCGAATTGCGAAGGAAAAAAGCTATCAATGTTTGAAGCACCCTCGGAGAAGCGCCTTGCGAGCCACCCTGAAATTGGAGGAAAATATTTGATGAGGCTGAAGTGCAGGAGAGTAATGGAGAGGCGTAACACACGACTTAGCGGTGCGAGGGAGAAAAGTACACAGATGAAGGCAATGGCTCAACACACACACACACACACACACACACACACACACACACACACACACACACCACACACGCACACGCACACGCACGCACGCACGCACGCACGCACGCACGCACGCCGCACGCACGCACGCACGCACGCACGCACGCGATAAGAATATGTTGAATATATGCAAAAATGTGCCGAAATTACTCAGCAGATTTGTGAATGATACCACAAGAATAAGTAACAGTGTTGTGCATCAAAAGTTGGTGGACAGAGGAGATATTTTTTTGGTTGATCGAAGGCTGTACCAAAAATTATGTTCATATGAAATAAGAAGGAAACTATACGGTATATACTGTAAAGTAAGAACACATTCGAGAAAATGCAAAAAAAAAATGTTTGCCGACAAATATTTTAATCGTTGTAATGTTTCTTCAAAACCCTTCTTGCTCCAAATATTAATTACCGTTCCATTTTAATTACTATCAACTATATTTTTTTTCCCCGTTCCGCTGTTCTTTCATCTTTTTCCTTCTGTCCGTCTACGTCCCCTTTTCCCGTCCTTTTCCCTGTCACCATTTATATGTCCACCCCTCTCATGCTCCCGGGACACCTTCCCCCAGTCCTCTCCCTGCTGCCGACACCTTCCTCAGTCCTCTCCTGCTGCCGACACCTTCCTCAGTCCTCTCCCTGCTCCCGATACCTTCCTCAGTCCTCTCCTGCTCCCGACACCTCCTCAGTCCTCTCCCTGCTGCCGATACCTTCCTCAGCCCTCTCACTGCTGCCGACACCTTCCTCAGTCCTCTCCCTGCTGCCGACACCTTCCTCAGTCCTCCACTGCTGCCGACACCTTCCTCAGTCCTCTCCCTGCTGCCGACACCTCCTCAGTCCTCCCCCTGTCCCGATACCTTCCTCAGTCCTCTCACTGCTGCCGACACCTTCCTCAGTCCTCTCCCTGCTGCGACACCTTCCTCAGTCCTCTCCCTGCTGCCGATACCTTCCTCAGTCCTCTCACTGCTGCCGACACCTTCCTCAGTCCTCTCCTGCTCCCCGACACCTTCCCTCAGTCCTCTCACTGCTGCCGATACCTTCCTCGGGCCCTCTCACTGCTGCCGAAAACCTTTCCCTCAGTCCTCTCCCTGCTGGCCGACACCTTCCTCAGTCCTCTCCCTGCTGCCGATCCCTTCCTCAGTCCTCTCACTGCTGCCGACACCTTCCTCAGTCCTCTCCCTGCTGCCGACCCCTTCCTCAGTCCTCTCCCTGCTGCCGATACCTTCCCTCAGTCCTCTCACTGCTGCCGACACCTTCCTCAGTCCTCTCCCTGCTGCCGACCCCTTTCCCTCAGTCCTCGCACTGCTCCCGATACCTTCCTCAGTCCCTCTCACTGCTGCCGACACCTTCCTCAGTCCTCTCCCTGCTGCGACACCTTCCTCAGTCCTCTCCCTGCTGCCGACACCTTCCTCAGTCCTCTCACTGCTCCCGATACCTCTAAGTCCCTCTCACTGCTGCCGACACTTCCTCAGTCCCTCTCACTGCGCTGAACCTTCCTCAGTCCCTCTCACTGCTGCCGATACCTTCCTCAGTCCTCTCACTGTGCTGATACCTTCCTCAGTCCTTCACTGCTGCCGATCCCTTCCCTCAGTCCCTCTCACTGCTGCTGATACCTTCCTCAGCCCTCTCCCTGCTGCCGATACCTTCCTCAGTCCTCCCCTGCTGCCGACACTTCCTCAGTCCCTCTCACTGTGCCGATACCTTCCTCAGTCCTCTCACTGCTGCCGATACCTTCCTCAGTCCTCTCACTGCTGCCGACACCTTCCTCAGCCCCTCTCACTGCTGCCGTACTTTCCTCAGTCCCTCTCACTGCTGCCGACACCTTCCTCAGTCCCTCTCACGCTGCCGATACCTTTCCTCAGTCCCTCTCACTGCTCCCGATACCTTCTCAGTCCCTCTCACTGCTGCCGATACCTTCCTCGTCCTCTCACTGCTGCCGACACCTTCCTCAGTCCTCTCACTGCTGCCGATCCCTTCCTCAGTCCCTCTCACTGCTCCCGATCCCTTCCTCAGTCCCTCTCACTGCTGCCGATACCTTCCTCAGTCCCTCTCACTGCTGCCGACACCTTCCTCAGTCCCTCTCACTGCTGCCGATACCTTCCTCAGTCCCTCTCACTGCTGCCGATACCTTCCTCACGCCCTCTCACTGCTGCCGATACCTTCCTCACGCCCTCTCACTGCTGCCGATACCTTCCTCACGCCCTCTCACTGCTGCCGATACCTTCCTCACGCCCTCTCACTGCTGCCGATACCTTCCTCAGTCCACGACCTCTCCCTGCTGCCGATACCTTCTTCAGTCCCTTCATCACTACACCAGTCTTGTCTTCGTGTGAGTTTTAAAGCCCCGGCAGTCTGGTGGTAAGAGTGAGAGGGTGAATAGAGGAGTTGTAATGGACTGGCATCGTAGTTGTTGAGTGCTTCGAGCGAATGATAAATGCAACTTTCTGGCGGATATATGCAATGAGAGAGTGTTATTGATAGGGTAGACATGACTCACAAGACAAATGCATTGACTGAAGCAAGAAACACTGATGGACTAGGTCAGTAGTCGGCAACCTGCGGCTCTTTCAAGAGACCTGTGCGGCTCCTGCCATCTACTTAAAAATGTCCAAATTATCGTTAAAAAAATTAGAGATAAAATACTGGCATAGATAGCCGCAGTACAATAGTGTATGTGACCTAGGTCCTGGGTCACTAGGAAAATATTGGGATGAATTTTTGTACTTATTAATTTGTACTTGTTCCTAATTTCCATTCATAATGTACACTGCGGCTCCATCAACACTGCTTTTCTGCCAAGTTTGAAGAAACTGGCTCTTCTCGAATTCTGATTCTTATTTCCATCACAACATAAATCACACAAGTCACACAAATCACACAAGACACACTAGTAAAGGTTTCCTCGCGGGACAAGGCAGTGCGTGGCGGTGGTGACCCCTCCGTGCCCGAGGACGGCACGGAGGGGTGCCTCAAGGTGCCTTGGTAGCCTTGGCAGCCAGGGGCACCGAGCGAGGCACACGCTGGCCCCTTGGGAGGCAAACCCCTGCCGCCCGGGGTGCCTGGAGAGGCCGCTATGCAGCCCTGCACGGCCGCCACCTCGCTGGCCGGTCCCCGGCCATGCGAGGTGACTATCGAGGCCATCTATATGGGATGTGGCACTCTACCCTGAAAACCGATCCTTCCATCGGGTTTTATCTGTAAGAAAAATCCGGCGTGGGAAGGCCAAGGGGGCCCACAAGGCTCGTGGCTGGGTTAAGTTGATGTTTCTTGTCGAGATCTGCTTGGTATGGGAAAGGAGCCTGCATGGGGACTCGCGCGTGGTAACCCCCGGGAGTGGCGTCGTAGGGTGGGCGAGGTGACGCGCTCCTCGGCGTATGCCCCCAATGATTGATCGATTGACTTCTAGACTAGGTGCTGATTGATAAACGTATCAAATCAAGCTACATTCTATAATTGTATTTGTTAAAAGGATAAACAAATGAAAATTATTTAATGAGGGTAAACGTGGAAAAATAAGGCAATCGTAATTATGATAGAAAAGAAGCAGTAAGTAAGTTTTAACGAATAAGAGAAGAATTTTTTTAATATAAACTCAATGAGAAGTTATAAAATCAAGACAAATAAAAATTAACCAAGTGATAAGTAGTGAAAATAAAACCTTACAAGGAGAATTTAAGGGATTAAAAAGGTTTGTCCTAAGTGTGTCTGTCCATTGTGGAAATGACATGATGGAAGAGAGTGAAGCAAGAGGTCAGAGAGAGAGAGAAAAAAACAACAACCCAACAGACAGACAGATAGACAGACAGACAAAACAGACAGACAGAACAAAACAGAGACAGTCAAACAAAACAGACAGACAAAGCAGAGAAACAGACAAACAAAACAGACAAAACAGAGAGACAGACAAACAAAACAGTCAGACAAACAGACAGGGACAGAGACACAGACAGAGAGAGCAAGGAATACATTAGCGTTTTGCAGACAAGGCAGGAGGGATGAGGGAGAAGTGTACGAGAAAGAGAAGCGTAAAAGTGAGGCCAAGAGGAAGCGAAGGGGGAGTATTTTTATTAATTAGATGAGATAAGAAATAATTGTGAAGAGGGAATCATACGCGGAGGGGAGGGTAAAGGAGCAGGAGTCGGGAAGTGGTTCTCATAACAAATGGCTGGCGTCTGAGGGGCAGATTGGCTAAGTGTTTTGATGAGTTTGTTTTATTTATAATTATATATGACTAATGAAGGTGCAGTGGTAATGGATGGTTTGAGAAAAGAAGTATTCATGAGTAGGAAAGGTGAGGTGAATTGGTGTAGTGATGCAAGGGAAATGTTTCTGGGTAATGTTCTTAGGGAGGCAGTAGCAGAGTGGTTGCGTCTCCAGTGGCGTGCTCGGTAACCCGAGTTCGATCCCCGATGAGGGTCAATATCCCCTTAAAATCTTTTTGCAACCGTCGAGTGGTCTAAGAAACACCCACATGCCTGCCCATTAACTCTACCTTCGATTCGATTATGAGTGCATCGGAGGACACGGGGGGCGGCATGAGCCTCTAATTACAGGCGTTACTATAAAAATCCTGCCTGGGGCCACCACGGGCGAGGGCCCAAACCCTCACAGCCCCCAAGTGAACCCCCAGGGCCTACCCACATACCCACCCTGGAAGTCACTGCCTACAGGCCCCTATAGGCACACATGTAAAACAAAAAAAGAATTGTTGAAAGTCGCCTTTGATGAAATAAGTTTTAATTTAAGGAAGCACTAAATCACAGAAGAGTGAGCCAGGAAGGTGTAGGTTTAGAGGTATTTATAGTGAGTGTACAGCAATAGTATAGCCATGGTACGATATCCCACAGCATAAGTAATGTTTAAGTACCCCAGTGTCCATCAAGTTTATTAAATAGGTTAATTATTAATAGTAAATTTTTAATAACACCTACAACAGGGAACAGTGATACATATAATAATAATGATAATGCTGATAACAATGATGATAATGCTTTTTTATCATCATTCTCACCCTACCTCCCTAACAGTATCACCCTTTTTCTGAATATTCTCTATTTTCCATCTTCTCTTCCTCCACCCATACCCGGAGGCCCAGAACGTAATTTCCATTGTGATTTGAGGACCATTAGATTATTTAATTAATGTAATCAATATTTTATGGATATGACCTGTTTAATACCCTTGCCACTAGTAATTTGGTATATTTAGTTACTTTTTCGAAATTGTATGGCTAACAACAGACGATTTCATATAGCAAAGGAAAGATCTGGGTCTCAAGGGGTTAACAACCTTATCAGTATCCCCACGTCCAGCCCTTATCATCACTACCCACGCCCTTAACACCCTGAGTCCAGCCCTTATCAGCAGCGCCGCACACACACACACACACGCACACACACACACACACACACACACACACACACACACACACACACACACACACACACACACACACACACACACACACACACACACACACACACACACACACACACACACACACACACACAGACCTGCCGAAGAGAGAACCCGCACGGCCACGCTAGATAATCATTAACGCACACTAAGCTAAGAGAATTTGTGATAATTCGTGTTAATTCTGGCCGACACGAGGCGCAAGAAGAAGGAGGAGGAGGAGATGGAGGAGGAGGAGAAGGAGGAGGAGGAGGAGGAGGGAGGAGGAGGAGGAGGAGGAGGAGGAGGAGGAGGAGAGAAGAGGAAAAGGAGAAAGGAAAGAAGAGGAAGAGGAGGAGAAAGGAGAGAAGAAGAGAAGGAGAAAAGAGGAAGAGGAGGAGGAGAAAGAAGAAGAGGAGGAGGAGGAGGAGAGAAATACGAAGATCAGGTAAAGGTAAAGGCTAGCTAAAGAGAGGAATAGAGGCAGAGAGGAGAATGACAGAGGAGGTAATGATGAGGGAGAAAGAAAATTAGGAAATGCGTGCAAGAGGACGAAAAATAAGATCAAAGCAACTGGAAAAAAAAAAGTAGATTTATTTTGTTTGTGTGCTCTCTCTCTCTCTCTCTCTCTCTCTCTCTCTCTCTTTTCTTCTCTCTCTCCTTCTCTCTCTCTCTCTCTCTCTCTCTCTCCTCTCTCTCTCTCTCTCTCTCTCTCTCTCTTTTCTCTCTCTCTCTCTCTCTTCTCTTTTCTCTCCTCTCTCTCTCTCTCTCTCTCTCTCTCTCTCTATCTCTCCTCTCTCCTTTTCCTCTCTCTCTCTCTCTCTCTCTCTCTCTCCTCTCTTCTCTCTCTCTCTCTCTCTCTCTCTCTCTCTCTCTCTCTCTCTCTCTCTCTCTCCCCTCTCTCTCTCTCTCTCTCTCTCTCTCCCTCTCTCTCTCTCTCTCTCTCCTCTCTTTTCTCTCTCTCTTCTCTCTCTCTCTCTCTCTCTCTCTCTCTCTCTCTCTCTCTCTCTCTCCTCTCTCTCCTCCTTTTCGGCCTTTAACATTTGCACACTCAACGTAATCTTCCCCAGTTCGCTGTAGTTACCCCTCCTCCATCTCTCCTCCTCTCCTCCTCTCCTCCTCCTCCTCTCCTCCTCCCCCTCCTCCCTCCTCATTCTCCTCCTCTCTTTCCCCTCCTTTCCTCCTCCTCCTCCCCCCTCCTCCTCCTCCTTCTCCTATAGAAAAGCAATGTATGCCCCCACATGAACTTAAAAAATACATTTTCTTGGAGAAACTTTCACCCTTTCTGCAGGCGAACAGTAACACGTGTGGGTGACGGGTCTGTCATGGAGAGTGGCAGGCCCGGGTGTGGTATTCTGGTGAGGCAGTATGATGTCCATGGCTGGGCACGGACACCATCAAGCTTTAGACTGTCTGATGCTATTTCCTCCATCAGGCTGAGCTCTTGCCATACTCTTTGGCCTTTGGGAAAGTCAAGGATGGTGTTGGGGACACATATTTTATGTAGATAGCAGGGAGCTCTGGAATCCCTCAGGAGTTCACACCCTGTCTTTGAGGAGATAGTGAACGATGTGTATGGGTATTTTGCAGGGATTGAAAGGAAGGTAGATCCGTGACCTTTTATTTGGGTGCCATACCATGTAGGATAACTCTCAATGAAAGGTGGATGACATCGCCAAGCAGGCAACGTGCAGGGACTCAGTAGATATCCAGGGCAAAATGTCCATGAGACAAGTCAAGACTCAGATTAGGGACATTCAAAACGACACTGACAAAACCAGGATGGAAAACAAATATGCCAACCATCCGCTCATGGCACACTATACAAATGTTGCACTGCAGACACACTTCTCATACGGCAAACACAGAACTAAATGGAAAGACACAGTCTTCACGAGACTTAGGTTGGGGTCCCCCTTTTACTGGGAATTGGGATGAACGTGCCCGAGGACGACAAAAAATGTAGATTATGCCAGCAACTCAGGTCCCACACCTTACAACATTACATACTGCAGTGTCCATCTTTGGCAACTTTCAGACATCCCGATATAGATAATGTCACGGACCAAGTTATCTGGATGACAAACAACGGTCAGGTTGATGCAGCATTACGGAAAACCAGCCTCCAGCGTCTTATGGGATCAGGATAAGTGCAACGGCAAAATAGTAGATATAGTAGATATGGATAATAATGAAATAGTATATATATGTGAGTATGCATATGTGTGTATATGTGTATGTGTGGGTGTGGATATATGTATGTATGTATGTATGTATGTATATGTCTGTATATGCATGTATGTGTATGTATGTACATCTATGTACGTATATGTGAATGTATATGTGTGTGTATGTATGCGTGTACTATATGTATGCATGTGTGCGAACATGTGTATGTATGTATACGTATGTGTATGTTTGTCTGTATGTGTATGTGTGTATGCGTATATATGTGTGCATGTGTATATATGTGTGCATATACATGTGTATGTATGTGTGTATGTATGAATGTATGTATGTCTACATCTGCTCATGTGTGTGTATATGTGTATGTGTATGTGTGCGTCTATGTATATATATATATATATATGTATATGTATATATGTATGTATATGTATATGTATGTGTGTATATATCTATAATATGGGATATAGTAAAGATATAGGATAAAAATAAAATAAAGAAAAACAACAGTATGTTATAGATGGTAATGTAATGGTAGGTAGATTTATGTACAATGCTGGACAGCCAAACTTTTATGTAAGTCATTCTTATCACATTTATGCAGTGTTTAGTAATGTACTTATGATCAGTATGCTCAGGGCGGGGACCGCCTAGGCACCCATACACGTCCTTTGGGACAACGGCATACCCCTCTCATGTGTGTCTCTAGGTAGGCCTTAGCACATATGTGACTGTATGTATTTTTTTGTCCTAATAAATGTATCAAATCAAATCCTCCTCCTCCTCCTCGTCCTCCTCCTCTCCTCCTCCTCCTCCTCCACCTCCTCCTCCTCCTCCTCCTTCTCCTCCTCCTCCTCCTCCTCCTCCTCCTCCTCCTCCTCCTCCTCCTCCTCCTCCTCCTCCTCCTCCTCCTCCTCCTCCTCCTCCTCCTCCTCCTCCTCCTCCTCCCCCCCTCCTCCACCTCCTCCTCCTCCTCCTCCTGTTGTTTGGTCAGCATTCAACACGCGACACAATTTTGGTCCATTAACAATTAGAAAAAGACATGGAATTATCCAAGACAGTACAAAGACATCCTAAAATGGATGATAACATTATAAGGACTGGAAACTTTCTCCCTATACTTACCTAAGAAAGCCTCTGTTGGACCTGAAAAAGCCTCTGTTGGACCTAAAAAAGCCTCTGTTGGACCTAAAAAAGCCTGTTGGACCTAAAAAAGCCTCTATTGGACCTAAAAAAGCCTCTGTTGTCCCTAAAAAAAAGCCTGTTGGACCTAAAAAAGCCTCTGTTGGACCTAAAAAAACTGTTGGACCTAAAAAAGCCTCTGTTGGACCTAAAAAAGCCTCTATTGGACCTAAAAAAGCCTCTGTTGGACTTAAAAAAACCCTCTGTTGGACCTAAAAAAGCCTCTGTTGGACCTAAAAAAGCCTCTGACCTAAATAAGCCTCTGTTGGACCTAAGAAAGCCTCTATTGGACCTAGAAAAGCCTGTTGGACCTAAAAAAAAAAGCCTCTGTTAGACCAAAAAAAGCCTCTGTTGGACCTAAAAAAGCCTCGTTTGGACCAAAAAGCCTGTTGTCTAAATGTTTCCTTTGTATTCCATTGTATGGCTTTTCGAAGAGAGGCTGTGATTTCCTGTTTTCTGTTCTGTAAAGACTATCACATGAGGACTCGATTCATGTACAGTGAAGAGAATTTTAACCCTCTGAGGCCCAGAACGTAATTTCCATTGTAATTTGGCTGCCATTAGACGATTTTTAGTGTATATTAGCAATACTTTATAGATATGACCTGTTTTATGACCTATCATTGTCGACTAACTAAATTGGTATATTCAGTTACTTTTCGTAATTTTATAGCTCAACAACATACAATTTTTTATAGCAAAGGAAAGATCTGGGCGTGAAGGGGTTCATATCTCTTCTTTTCATACACGTATTCCGCTAACTTTTCCCAGCAGACAGTGTGTATCAGGGGAAGGGGAGGGCGGGGAGGAGCCTTCTTACTTTACTAACAAACATTTAAGCAGGCAGTGTGTATCAGGGGAAGGGGAGGGCGGGGAGGAGCCTTCTTACTTTACTAACAAACATTTAAGCAGGCAGTGTGTATCAGGGGAAGGGGAGGGCGGGGAGGAGCCTTCTTACTTTACTAACAAACATTTAAGCAGTAAATATGTGTAGAACAGAGTTGACTATTCAAGCTGGTAAATTTCTCCCCTACTCTTCCTGTTCCTCGTCTCTTCCTTCTTCCTCCTCCTTTTATCTGTTCCTTCTCTTCGTTTTCCATATTATATAACTACTCGTGGCTGACTACGACCACTGTATTCCAAAAAACGGATCCTTATTTTTTTATTGTATTCCTGTATTTTCAACTGTTATTCCAACTCTATTCCTTATTATTTTTCTCTATTCCTGATTTCAACTGCATTCGTTCCTCATTAATTTTCTGTATTCCTCTATTTTCAACTGTATTCTTCATTATTTGTTCTGTATTCCTGTATTTTCAACTGTATTCCACTGTATTCCTGTATTCGGAGTGGACCAACCCAAGGACTTCAAAGATCAAAAAAGTGAAGAACTCAAACATTAACGCCTGACTGTAATGAAAGACAGACTTAATTACTATTACTGAAACATGGATCAGTGAGTTCTTGCCGATATTTCACGTTCCACGGTGAAAAAAACTAAACTAAACACATAGGGATTAAAAAAAAACCCAGGTGTGGTGTTGATAATTATAATAAATAATAGGTATACAAGCCCTTTACATATGTATACTGGACATAAACGCGTATGACCCCATCTAAATGTGTGTTATGCGTATCCAACAAAACGATTTAAACCGACCATTACGAGTACTATACGGACATTCCTGACCATACATTCATAACACAACATACTAACATACATACATTATAAACATACATACATTCATACCTAACATACATACATTCCTACTAACTAAACATACATACTAACATACATACATTCATACAACCATACATACATTCATACAACATAAATACTAAAATTACATACATTATATAACATAAATACTAACATTATACTAACATACATACTAACATACATACATTATACTAACATACATCATACATATAAACATACAGACATTCATACTACCATACATAATTACATACTAACATACATACATCATACTAACATACATACATACAGTACTAACATACATACATTCAGACTAACATACATAATTCATACGAACATACTACTAACATACATACATTCATACTAACAACATACAACATACATACATTCATACAACATACATACATTCATACTAACCTACATACTAACAACATACATCATACTAACATACAATACTAACATTCATACTAACATTACATACTAACATACATACATTCATACTAACATACATACATACATACTAAATAATACATTCTACTAACATACATACATACATACTAACATAACAATACATTCATACTAACATACATACTAACCTTGCATACTAACATGACAATACTAACATACATACGTAACATACATACTAACATACATTACTAACATACATACATTCATACGAAACATACATACTAACATACATACTCAACATACATACTAACATACATACTAACATAAATACGAAACATACTAGCATACATACTAACATACATATAAACATAATACATTCATACTAACATACATACTAGCATACCACTAACATACATTACATTCATACTACCCACATACATACTAAATTCATACTAACATACATACTAACATTCATACTAACATACATACTAACAGACATACTAACTAATACAACATACATACTAACACATACATTACTACTAACATACATACTAACATACATACATTCATACTAACATACATACTAGCATACATACTAACATACATACATTCATACTAACATACATACTAACATTCATACTAACATACATACTAACATACATACTAACATACATACTAACATACATACTAACATACATACTAACATACATACTAACATACATACATTCATACTAACATACATACTAACATACATACTAACATACATACATTCATACTAACATACAGACCAGCCAAGCGAAAAGTAACATACTTACTTTGTATGATGAAATTTCTACTATGATTGGTACTACATATAGCTTAAAAAGTATGAGGAAGAGGAGGAGGAGGAGGAGGATATGAATGACAACGAACATTTTTTTGCTGTTTGAAGTCCTTGAATTGGTCCACACCGAATACAGGAATGCAGTGGAATACAGTTGAAAATACAGTAATACAGAAAAATGATAAGAATTACAGTTGGAATACAGAAAATCTGAAAAATAATGAGGAATACAGTTGAAAATACAGTATTACAGAAAAATAATGAGTAAAGTGGAATACTTAAGTAAAGTAAATACAGTGGAATACAGTTGAAAATACAGAAATACAGAAAGGAAGTAAAGAAGAGGACAAGGAGGAGGACCCTGACCAAGACAAGGGAGGAGGAGGAGGAGGAGGAGGAGGAGGAGGAGAGGAGGAGGAGAAGGAGGAGGAGGAGGAGGAGGAGGAGGAGGAGGGGAGGAGCCTGGCCAAGAGAAGGGAGGACTTAGTTCAGGACGAGAGGAGGAGGAGGACGAGGAGGAGATAAGACGTCATTATAATTGGTGACAATGACGCCGCATCATTTGACGGGAATGCGATGCAAGGCAATTAAGGTGTTGGGCGGAATGATGGGTGATTCACGATGATTGCGACTGCTCAGAGGTGTGAACTAAATGGACGCTGCAATACAATATACGAGACTTGATACCTGAAATTGACCCAAAAAACCCCGTGTAACACAAAATAAACGAACATTTTGTTGATTGTGATAATTGTATAATTCATAATCAGAAATGAGTGTCGGTTCAGTAATAAATATCATAAAAAAAGAATACATTTTAGTTAAGAATATACTTTCATCTTCAGTAACGGCGCGTGGAGTCTACTCGTCATGTCAACGGTCGATGTGCCTGGACGGCTTCGGAATATATTGTGAAATCGGCAACCGAAATAGTACCTTAGAGAAATCCAGGAAAGAATTATCTCCTTGAACACTTCATGGAGATAATTTCAATTCACTGTCCACCTTGTCGCCGTCCGTTGGTGTAGTGGCTAGCGCGCCTAGCTACGAATCTGCGGGGGAGCCTGGTTCGAATCCGGGCCAGGACAGTCGGTAGCCACAACCTAAACAGCTGTTCTTCCTCCGTTCGAGGTGGATGAGTACCTGGGAAACCTTAGAAGTAACAACTGCTGTGGTAAACCTGGATGTCACACTAGGACCTTGTGTCCCGGGGTGCGGGTTGTCACCACCCACAGGATTTAAGGGACTACTGCGACGGAGATGAGCACCGAGGACACGCGCAGCATAGCGTATTTGCCCCCAATCTTTATCTTTACCATGACCAATTCAAGGTTCATGCTGCTCGTCAAAGAGTTCAAGGCTAATCAGGTTTCAGGCGTTGAAATGTCTATAATACTCTCAGCTTCTAACAAGGATCTACAAGCATTCGGCCGGGACAAAGCAAAGTGTGCCATGATGCAGGCTTGGTACCTCACCGTGATTCTAAGAAAAGATAAGCGGATAGACAAGGCAATCATCAACGCGTGTTTATATACCTGTTACACGACGTCTGTAGAGAACAAGGTTGTGAACGAAATCATTACAGGAACAAGTCGTCATCCGATACTTTTGAAATTTGACAGAATTCCAGACAATCAGTACAGGATCTGAAATACCCAAAGCTTGAGCTACAAAACAAAACGCTGTTAAAATTATAATAGCATAACCCTAAACCCTAAAGATCAGGAGGATTTACATTCATAATTCAATTTTCGCTTACTAGTACAAACGACCAGCATAAGTCATGAGTGGTTCATTTCACTACCGTAGATAACACTATAGTCGCCAGTCACTCGCCACTGCACTAATGTCGCCAAGCGCCATATATTACGTATTTTAGTATTACTACAGACTTTTATGTGCCACTGAAAAGGCATGCACAGTAGTTTATATTATGTACATCACACTACATGTCTTCAGTTGCACATAAAAGTCTGTAGTGATGCTTAAAAAGTAGTAAATATATTGTGCCTGGCGACATTAGTGCAGTGGCAAGTGACTGGCGACTATAGTGTTATCTGCGGGAAAGATCTACCTTGCAGGGGGAGTGTTTTAGGTTATTATAAATCGTCCTTCTAAACTTATTCACGCCATAACCTCGATCATACCTACACGATGTACAGTTTGCCCTGCATTCCTCTGCCTCGGGGTGTTGACCTAACCTTCCCGTACACCCGTGTCTTGGCCTCGGCCTCAGGGAGGGTGTAGCCTTAGCTTCTCTCAAGATGAAGGTGTCTTCGCATTATTTACTGTTTCTTATACTGTCTCACTTACTGTCTGATGCTTACTGTACTGACTTACTGTCTCACGAGGCGATAGTCCCTCTTCTCGACATTACACTTACGCAACCTCTCAAGAAACTGTTGGGCCTTCCCCGTGTCCTGCTTCTAACTATTGTGCTTCACCTAAGCCTCTCCGCTTTCGTACCCTTCTCCCTTCCTCCCTCTCCATCCTCCCTGGTGCACTTACCTGCTCCCTTCTCCCTCTCCCCTTCCTCCTCTCCTTCCTCCCTGTGCCTACCTTCTACCTTCTCCCTGTGCCTGTCGTCTCCCTTCCTCCCTCTCCCTTCCTCCCTCGCCCTTCCTACCTGTGTCTTACCTTCTCCACTATCTTCCCTGGCCTTACCTTCTCCCTTCCTTCCTCTCCCTCCTCCCTTGTCCCGCGGGGAGGAGGGGGAGGGAGACGCGGTCCATTACTCAGGTTACACCGATACTTAGTTCTCGTGACTTTAATCGTGTTTACCTCTCCCTCTCCCCTCACCTGACCCCTCCTCCTCCTCCCGTCCCGACGCTTACCAGACCCCTCCTCCTCCTCCTCCTCCACCCTCCCCGACCCTCACCAGACTCCTCCCTCTCCTTCCCTCCCTGGTCTACTATTAACAAAACGTATGGACAAAAGACTTCTTGAATAGGTAAGGTTGGAATGAGTCATGAAGCTGTCTCTCTATTAACAATGATTGCTCCCTTGTTGTTGTGTGTTCCTACTCCATTTTCTCTCCTCTGTTGTTCCTTTCCCTCGCCCCTTAACGTGTACTTCATGTCTTCCTTCTCTATTTGCTGTATTTCCGCTCTGTATCTCTCACACCCTCGATTCACCTTTCCTTTTCAACTCTTGCTGCTCCTTTCCCTCGCCCCGTAACCCCTTCACGCCCAGATCTTTCCTTGGCTATAAGAAATCGTCTGTTGTTAGCCATAAAATTACGAAAGTAGCTGAATATACTAAATTAGTTAGTCGACAAGGATACTAAACAGGTCATATCTATAAAACATTGCTTATATTCACTAAAAATCATCTAATGTTAGCCAAATTACAATGGAAATTACGTTCTGGGTCTCAAGGAGTTAATAAAATAATGTGCTTCGTATCTTCTTTCTCTATTTTCTTTATCGACGTTCTTTCTCTTATTCTCGATTCACCTTTCCCTTTTTACCTCTTCCCCCATTCAGCACTCCCCATGTCCCCATTCCCAGCCCCCCTCCTCCCCTCCCAAGCCCCTGTGTCTTCTTCCCCCTGCGTCCCCTCACCTGCCGTCTACGCCGCGGGGGCGGGGGGGGGATGTCCTGAGGTGAGGCATGACCCGCTTCCCCTCCACCTAGGTAATAAAGATGATGATTACCTGTAGTTTCCCCTCGAAAATGCATCCATCATGGCTCTGGCCGTGAAATGTTAGGGTCCGTATGTGCATGGGGCGTGTTCTTTCCTTTCCTTTCTTCTTTTTTGAATGCATGGTTACTTATAATATGAAACTTTTTAGCATTAACCCCTTGAGACCCAGAACGTATTTTTCATTGTAATTTGGGTGTCATTAGATGATTTTTAGGGAATATAAGCAATATTTTATAGATATGACCTGTTTAGTATCCTTGTCGACTAACTAATTTTGTATATTCAGTTACTTTTCGTAATTTTATGGCTCGTCAACAAACAATTTTTATAGCAAAGAAAAATCTGGGCGTGAAAGGGTTAAAGTTGTGGTGACAGTGTCTGCATTACTTTTATTTTGCCGCCAACGTGTTTCTATTGCAGCTCAGCTCTGTACGTGTGTCTCGATGGCTCGTGATCGAAGAGATTGTTGATTGTTTTTGCCTTCGTTCCCTTTGCGCAACCACCAATTGTTGAAAGTAATTGCGTTTCTTGTTCTTGAGCTTTTTATTCGGAGTCTTGTTTTAGGGACGGGTTAAATGGATGATGGAATAGATATGTAATTAGCTTCTTATGATGAGACTTACTTGATGAAAAACACCTGATTGTAGGTATCGCTTCGTTTCTTTTCCTCCTCATTCCTCATTTATTTATATTTTTTATTAACCCCTTGAGACCCAGAACGTAATTTTCATTGTAATTTGGGTACCATAAGACTATTTTTAGTGAATATAAACAATATTTTATACATATGGCCTGTTTAGTATCCTTGTCCACTAGCAAATTTGGTATATTCAGTTACTTTTCGTAATTTCATGGCTCGACAACAGACAATTTTTTATAGCAAAATAAAGACCTGGGTGTGAAGGGGTTAAATGGATGATCGAATAGATATGTAATCAACTTCTCATGATAAAACTTGGTGGATGAAAAGCACCTCATTGAACGTATTGTCTCGTTACTGTTTCACCGATGCCAATATATAGTTTCTGTAAAGCACAATATTTCTCTCTTTTTTTCACAATATCGTGACGGTTCTTGCCTGAAACAAGTCAAGGTTGCAATCCATAGTTTCTCTTCGCTCTCAAATCGACAATGGCTGCCTGGGTTTACAGTCTCGGGGTGGGGGGAGGGAGGGGGGAGGCATTAAACTTCGCCGCCTGATTGGCCGCCACTGTTGGCGGTTCCCGGTGTCGTGTGGCAAGTGTCGTTTATGAGGGAATGTTGTTTACTAAACAAAGGCAAAGAAAAACGGGTGTTGAGGGGAAATAATACTAATATTGACTGATCAACAAAGGCATGGTCCAGGGTACTACGGACAACAAACCCGTCTTTATTTATCATTAAAAGGGGAGGGGGGGGTTCACAAAGTGGAACACTCGCCGAGTCGGCGAGAATCCTATCGGCGAAAGTATAGGTATGGTTTTTGAGATAATGATATATAAGGGGCATTCAATTTCGTACAGACATGTCTTAACCACCCGTATATACCCCCATCTCCTGCTCAGAGGGACCATTTCTGTACTGAAATTGAAAGGCCTCATATCATATAGCCAAAACCATACTATAAACTTGTCGGCCGATAGGAATTCTCGCCGACGTTGCGACGTGTTCCACTGTGTGCCCCCCACCCCCTCCCCTTTAATGATAAAATAACGACGAGTTTGTTGTCGTAGTAAGCCTGGGACATGCCCTTGTTGATCAAGTCAATATTAGTAATTATCACACTCAACATCAGTTTTCTTTGCCTTGTAGTAAACAGACATTCCCTCATAAACAGACACTTGCCCACACGGGACACCGGCTTACGCGTCGCGAGTGGCTCTGGCGTTCTCTTTCCGGGACTAATGTCCAGACTGTGTGTGGTGTTCGGTTTTTACTTGAGAGAGAGAAGAGAGGAGAGAGAGAGAGAGTGACGAGAGAGAGAGAGATGAGAGAGAGAGGAGAGAGGAAGAGAGAGAGAGAGAGAGAGAGAGAGAGAGAGAGAGCGCTAAGACTCAAAATAGATAAAGGAAGGAAGGAAGGAAAGAGGATAACTAAGAATAAGTGAATAAGGAATGAGAGAGAGAGAGAGAGAGAGAGAGAGAGAGAGAGAGAGAGAGAGAGAGAGAGAGAGAGAGAGAGAGAGAGAGAGAGAGAGTAGAATATGAAAAGAAGACCTAAGACTCAATATAGATGAAGGAAGGAAGGAAGGAAAAGGAAAGAAGATAACTAAGAATATGTGTAGATAAAGCAATAATGGAGTAAGTCTACAGTCAAATAGCATCGTCGGTTATTAATTCCCATCCTCCACACCTCCTCTCGCGTCGCCTCCTCCGTTTGATTAAAACTTGGCGGCGGTGACTAAAGTTAGCAATGTTTTCCTCTTTTCCGGTTCCTGCGTGTGTGGCGAGGAATTATGGCGGGTGTGTAGCGCGTGAGAGTTTATCACCACCACCACCACCACTACTACCGCTACCAGTACTACTACTACTGCTCCCTTCACTTCTCGTATTACTTATGATATTGTGGATGCTACTACTACCACCACCACACCACCCACCACCACCACCACCACCACCACCACCACCACCACCACCACCACCACCACACCACTACTACTACCACTACTACTGCTGCCTTTACTTCTCGTATTACTTCTGTTATTGCGGATACTACTACTACTACTACTACTACTACTACACTACTACTACTACTACTACTACTACTACTACTACTACTACTACTACTAGCTACTACTACTACTACTACTACTACTACTACTCTACTACTACTATACTACTACTACTCTACGTCTACCACCACTACTAGGCTACTATTACTACTGCCTTTACTTTTCGTGTTACTTCTGTTGTTGGTGCTGCTACTACTACTACTACTACTACTACTACTACTACTACTACTACTACTACTACTACTACTACTACTACTACTACTACTACTATACTACTACTACTACTACTACTACCTATACTACTACTACTACTTCTACTATTATACTGACTACTACTACTACTACTACTACTACTACTACTACTACTACTACTACTACTACTACTACTACTACTACTACTACTACTACTATACTACTACTACTACTCTACTACCATTACTACGACTACTACTTCTACTAAAATTATACTACTACTACTACTACTACTACTACTACTACTACTACTACTGCTACTACTACTATACTACAGTTTCTATAATTACAAAGATAGCATGATGATGATAATGATGATAGTAATAATGATAATAATTATGATTGTGATGATAACGAAAATAATAATTATGATTGTGATGATAACTGATAATGAATATGATAATTAGCCAATGTTACTTCCGCTGTTATCACTATCACCACTATCACTATCATCACTACTGGTGCCGTTTGTTGCCAATGATAAAATCCAGTTGAAGATTGAAGAAGAAAAATAACAGCAACAAAAACAATAGGAGTATATTGAAAAACAGTACAGTATACGATGTAGGGCATGATTTATTGATCTATGGAATTAATTTTGATAGTTATTAATATTGTGGAGAGTTCGTGAATCCAAAAACATTAGAGAGAGAGAGAGAGAGAAGAGAGGAGGTGAGGAGGAGGGGAGGGGAGAGTGAGAGAGGGGAGAGGGGAGAGAGTGAGAGAGAGATTGGGGGGGAGGAGAAGGNCTACTAGCTACTCACTACTTACTTTCGTGTTACTTCTGTTGTGGTGCTGCGTACTACTACTGCTACTACTATCTACTACTACTACTACTACTACTACTACTACTATCTACTACTTAGTAGTAGTAGTAGTAGTAGTAGTAGTAGTAGTAGTAGTAGTAGTAGCAGTAGTAGTAGCAGTAGTAGTAGCAGCAGCACCAACAACAGAAGTAACACGAAAAGTAAAGGTAACTACTAACTAAGGTAACTAAGGTAAAGTAGTAACTACTACTACTACTACTATTACTACTACAACTACTACTACTTATACTACTACTACTATTACTACTACTGCTACTACTTCTACATAACATAACATACTTCTTATTCTACTACTACTACTACTGCTACTACTACTATACTACTGTTTCTATAATTACAATGACAGCATGATGATGATAGTAATAATGATTATAGTTATGGTTGTGATGATAACGAAAATAATATATATGATAATAATAACTGATAATGAATATGATAATTAGCTAATGTTACTTCCGCTGTTATCACCACCACCACTATCACTATCATCACTACTGGTGCCGTTTGTTGCCAATGATAAAATCCAGTTGAAGATTGAAGAAGAAAAATAACAGCAACAAAAACAATAGGAGTATATTGAAAAACAGTACAGTATACGATGTAGGGCATGATTTATTGATCTATGGAATTAATTTTGATAGTTATTAATATTGTGGAGAGTTCGTGAATCCAAAAACATTAGAGAGAGAGAGAGAGAGAGAGAGAGAGAGAGAGAGAGAGAGAGAGAGAGAGAGAGAGAGAGAGAGAGAGAGAGAGAGAGAGAGAGAGAGAGAGAGAGAGAGAGAGAGAGAGAGAGAGAGAGAGAGATCCCCAGACCACATAGAGCCCAAATGAGTATATTGAAAAACAGTCGTGTTCGCAGATGATACAAAGATCGGAAAATCGGTCATCTCAGATCGCGACATACAAGCCGCCACAAAGACTTATAGAAAATCCCAGCGTGTTCCGATAGATGGGAAATGTCTTGTAACGTCAATTTTAACCCCTTCACGCCCAGATCTTTCCTTTGCTATATAAAATCGTCTGTTGTTAGCCATAAAATTACGTAAAGTGACTGAATATACCAAATTAACTAGTGGACAAAGATACGAAACAGGTCATATCTCTAAAATATTGCTTATATTCACTAAAAATCGTCTAATGGTACCCAAATTACAATGGAAATTACGTTCTGGGCCTCAAGGGGTTTAATTTATGAAATCCCTAACGAGGAGTATCACAGTAAAACTAAGACGCAGACAGATAAACATGGACTGCATTAAATTTTACTTAACCAACGACGTGGTGACAGAGTGGAATAAGCTCACTCCCTCATTAGTGCAGAGAAAGGTACCTGGAACTGTCGCCGATCGGAACTCTCGCCGTCGTCGTCGAGTGTTCCAATTCTTGATATTACAGGCCCAAATATATACATTTAATCATGTTTTACCCGTGTTTCTGCATACAGGGATGAAATACTCGCAGTAACTTGATCAGTTAGGTTAAGTTAGGGGCCAATGTCCAGGTTAGGTTAAAATTTCCACGTCGGTGAGAGTTCTAGGTTGGTGTTTCGGCGAGAATTCCCATCGGCGACAGTTCCATAAACCCAGAGAAACAATAGATTCTTTTCAAACAAACAACCACCATTAGGGTACGCCGTAGGTCCAATGAAAAGTGAATTATAGATTATTTCGAATTTGGCAGGGTGTTTTCTTATGTAAAATTGAATTTTACGGGTGGTTTGTCCTCTTCAACTTTTTGGTTTGAGCACTTCTTGCTATGCAAAAATGGACTTTTATATTTATATGCAAAATATAGCTTAGCCCCGGTAAAGTAACGGCTTCATTTGCAGCTATCATCAATTCTTGATCCACGTTACAAATGAAGGTGAGACTGGGGCGAAATGATACGAGGGCAGGTTGATACTGCGACAATAGCTTCGCAAAAACGCCAACAGGTGGCAGGTAAATAGCCTTGTTTGGAGCGTTGCCATGGCAACTTCCTTGTCTGACCGGCGCAAGGCGCGGGGTATGTCAAGGGCTAAGTAATTGATTTTAAATAAAAAGTAAACTGTTTTTGGATGTGAGAATGCGTTAATTGTTTCATCTACTGATATATGACTGATGTGCGTGTTTGAAATGATTTTACGACTCTTTTGTTCATTTTTCTATAATATCTCAAAGTTTGGGAACAATCAATGCGCCACTTCTGTCAACAATTGTAGTTTGTCACCACGATGCACGTTTTAAACATCCGGGGCATGTTGTATTAGGCAATATCAACCTGCTCCGGTGGGAATTCCTGTATTGTCGGGATGATCGCATGGCAAATAGTATAAACAATTATTTACAGTGTCAGGTGTTATAAATGGGGCTGATTGCCCTGTACCTACTGGTGTCGAAGAAAGGTCAGGGAGGATATGTGTGCGAGTTCTGTAGATTAGGCATTTCTCTCACAAACAGACATTTCTCTCACAACTATAAATGAAGTTCATATAAAATGATAGCGTCCAATAAATTGTATCGAAAATTGTATCGAAAATTGTATCGAATAGTGTCCCACTCCAGATGGCTCACCACAGCCCAGTCGCTCGTGTACATGTGGACCAGAAAGCATGGACTGACTGGCAAAGAACTGAACACCCTGGAAATCCTAGTCAAGTACTGCCTGCAAGTGTACTTCAAACTCTACTACGACATCAAGGTTCACCACAGACTAGGGGACGGCCCCAAGCACATCCTCACGCAGATAAGAGTGATGAGGTCGCAGCCCAAGAAGG
>JACEEZ010001278.1:162500-174519 GCA_016584305.1 Chionoecetes opilio
TATTGACCAATGTTTGAATGATATGAATATAAAGTTTGATGCTATAGGTTTTTCTGACACAAGACTAGATAATGATATCGCATCATTGTATAATATGGCAGGATACAATTTGCATACTATGAATAGAGATAGAAATGGTGGGGGTGTATGCATATATGTGTCAAATATCTATCATTCATGTGTCTTATCTGAATGTTGTATGATGGAGCCACATTTTGAATGTATATGTGTAGAACTAACTAATGATAAGGACACTATTTACTTAGCTTCTGTTTAAAGACCGCCTAAAGGAAGCATACCGCATTTCCTTGATGCTCTGAATTCCTTATTTGATTTCTTTGAAGGGAAACAAATTTCTGACATATATTTTTTGGGAGACTGGAATTTAGATTTACTCAAAACAAATGATCAAGGTGTCACAGATTTTATGAATATAATGTACTCTCATGGATGCTTTCCACTTACAACCAAACCAACAAGAGTAACTGAAAAATGTGCTACTTTAATAGATCATATTTGGACTTCCAATTCACAGAATAATATAGAAAATTGTATTTAGTACACAGATGTTACAGACCATTTTCCAATTTACTCTCAATTTAAGAAATATAATGTCCAAGATCACATATTTATTAACAAAAGAAGCTTTTCTGAGATAAACATTAACTTATTCAAAAGGGAAATAGCAGATACGAATTGAATGCAGATATTAGATATAAATGACCCAGCTGAGGCTTTTGAAATTTTTTATAACTTATACACTGAAATTTTTCAAAATTGTTTTCCACTAAGAAAGATTAAAATTACTAATAAATATAATAGAAGTCCTCACATCACTATTGGCTTACAAAATAGTATAAAAAAAAAGCGCAGACTGGAAAGGTTAGCGTCTAAATGGCCCTTAACTTATGGACCAAGATTTTAAAAATATAGAAACAAATTAGTACCACTCTTGCGTGAGGCAAAACATAATTACTATCAAAATCAGCTTAAACCTTCTCAAGGAAATGTCAAGTCTACTTGGAACATAATAAATAACTTACTTAACAGGAAAAATTGCAATAACAACACTAGGGATATAAAGCTAAAAAAAACAACAGTGAAAATGCAGCAACAGTCTTCAATAACCATTTCTTAAAAAAAACAGAAACTTCATCTCAAAATGATAATGAACAACGTAACTCACATAAACAATTCTTTAATAACTCAACAGTATTTTCTCTATATCTGTATCCAGCCACTACAGCTGAAGTTCAACATTACCTAAAGACCTTAAAAGATACAGCTGCGGGGTATGATGATATTCCACCACATTTACTCCATCACACTGCACAGTATGTGGATGTTGCACTCACTCATGTCATTAATCTGTGCTTTAAACAAGGCTATTTCCCAACTAAATTAAAAGTAGCAAAAGTTATACCTATACATAAATCCGGTGCAAAAGAAGATGTAAATAATTACAGACCAATATCTATTCTGCCTTCAATCAGCAAAGTATTTGAAAAAGCAATAGCTACATGACTTACTGGATTTTTAGAAAATGTTTATTTGTTATATGAGAGCCAATCTGGTTTCCGTAAAAATAAGACAACGGAAAAAGCAATATTAAAGTTTACAACCGAAGTGCATAAGAGTCTGGAAAATAAGTTACATGTTGTTGGAATATTTCTTGATTTGAGTAAAGCTTTTGACTCTCTTAATCATACAATATTATTGGATAAACTTGGCAATATTGGTATCAGGAATAACACGAGAACTGTTTTCTAGTTATTTGTCAGATAGAAAACAGGCTGTCTGCTGTAATAACAATCAATCTACACTGAAAAACATTGACAGGGGAGTGCCACAAGGATCAATTTTGGGACCTTTATTGTTTTTGGTTTACATTAATGATATTGCTAACGCTAGTGATAAATTCAATTATGTTTTATTTGCAGACGACACCAATCTCCTCATGACAGACAAAACATTAGACCAATTGCATGTAAAAGTTAATACCGAACTGGAGAAAATAATGAGATGGGTTTTGGCAAACAAATTAGCTGTTAACATAAAAAAAGACTAACTATATATTATTGCAAAGTCGTTCTATTACTAATAACTTAGAATCAATATTCTTGAGAGAATGTGAACTACAACGAGTGTCTAGTACAAAATTCTTGGGTGTTATAATTGACGAAAATTTGAACTGGAAAAATCATATTCAGTCTGTGTGCTTAAATTTATCAAAAATGTGTGGACTCATATACAAAATTCGACACAACCTAACGATTGAGACATTACGGAACATTTATTATTCTCTTTGCTACCCTTACATTATATATTGTGTATCTATCTGGGGATGTACTTGGCCTACAATCATAAAAGATGTTTTTGTCTCAAAAGAAACTCATCAGAACAATTTGCTTTACAGGTAAATATGATTCTACGGATATGTTATTTAATGATTTAGGGCTGCTAAAATTTGATCTCGTTAGGAAATACTTTTTGTTACTAACTATTTTTAATGATATAAATAACAGTGATCAAAAAAGTAAAATATTTACAGTTTTCCCCCCACAGTCAAGGTACAAGGGGAAATAATATTGCTCTGATTTTTCCACAAGCACGTACAACACTATATACATTTTCTTTACACTGTGTTGGGCCACAATTTTGGAATGCAATACCTAATGATTTGAAGGCAATTACTAATGTCAATACATTCAAAGTTAAGCTTAAAAGATATTTATATAATTTTCAAAGTCAAAATAGCAGGGAATAATATATGTAAATATATTTGTGTAATAGTATTTCGTATTTTGTGATTTGTTATGGCTAGTGTCTAGGGAAAATTTATTGCTTAGGTATATATCATACTAAGGAATATTTAGGATATAATTTGTTAATATATTGCCGCCCTCGATATATTTTCATAGCTGTATAAGTTATTGTTCTGTCCGCTAGGGAGCAGATGCTCAGCGGACTAATGCCACTAACTGATTTTTGTAAATATGTATGAATTATGTTAACTTGTAACATTTTGGCAATCAACTCAATCAATCAATCAAACCCCCACCACCACCCCCACCACCACCACCACCACCACCACCACCACCACCTACCCCCCCCCCACCACCACCACCACCCCCCCACCACCCCCCACCACCACCACCACCTTACCCCCACTACCACCACCCCCACCCCCACCACCACCACCACCACCACCCCCACCACCTTATCCCCCCCCACCACCCCCACCACCACCACCACCACCATCACCACCACCACCACCACCACCTTACCCCCACCCCCCCACCCCCCACCTACCACCACCACCACCCCCACCACCACCCCCCATCACCACCACCACCTTACCCCCACTACCACCACCCCCCCACCCCCACCACCCACCACCACCACCACCACCACCACCACCACCACCCCCCACACACCACCCCCACCACCACCACCACCACCACCACCTTACCCCCACCACCACCACCCCCACCACCACCACCCACCCCCACCCACCACCCCATCACCACCACCACCTTACCCCCACCACACCACCACCCCCACCCCCACCACCACCACCACCACCACCACCACCACCACCCCCACCACCACCTTATCCCCACCACCCCCACCACCACCCCCACCACCACCACCACCACCACCACCACCACCACCACCCCCACCACCACCACCACCACCACCACCACCTTATCCCCACCACCCCCACCACCACCACCACCACCACCACCACCACCACCCCCCACCACCACCACCACCACCACCTTACCCCCACCACCCCCACCCCCACCCCCACCACTACCACCACCACCACCCCACCACCACCACCCACCACCACCACCCCCACCACCACCACCACCACCACCACCACCACCACCACCACCACCACCACCACACCACCCCCCCCCCACCCCACCACCACCACACACACGTACCCCAGTGATCATTATTATTCGCCAGAGCTCATTTAATCCATTAAGTCCAACTGATCCTGCTTGCATCACTGAAAGCAAATATTAATAATGTTAATTGCATCCATCAGAAACCTGTTGTTCTAATGCTATGGAATGAATGAAGGACTCTCTCTCTCTCTCACACACACACACACACACACACACACACACACACACACACACACACACACACACACACACACACACACACACACACACACACACACACACACACACACACACACACACACACACTAGAATGGCTCAACTATATGTGTTTTGATCAAATGTCTCTTCAATTTAGACAGACACGCACTTGAAATCTGGACACTTTCTTAGACTTCTATAAAGCGATCAATGGAGATGTCTAAACACATTGTAAATCTCGAAAACATGCTGAAAATGCCTCTTATTGTAACAAGAAAACACTTATTGTAGCTTAGTTCATATTTTACTTAATATTTACGCCTCTCCATCGCTTGTTCATTGATATAAAGGTAGAATAACAGGTAGTTGGGAAAACCTAATAATCTTTACTACTGTTAACACGGAAAACCATATTGTGAGATCCTGCCTTACTCCCTCGTGTGTGTATCGTGTGTGTATCGTGTCATTCTTTACCTATTATTTACGCCTCCCTATTGCTTACTAATTGACTTATAGGTAGAATAACAGGTAATTGGAAAAACCTGGTAAACTTCTACTATTTTTCTATTATTATGTTTTTATTTTTCTCTACCGTAGATAACACTCAAGTCGCCAGGACAACGTTTCTTTTTTATTTACAGACGTGTGGTGGCGTTAATACTTACATTTCTACATCCATGATTTCAGGAAAGTTAGAAGGAGCTATCTTTTTTTTTCTTTTCTTTTTTCTACATCACAAGGAACTGGCCAAGGGCACAACAAAAATGGGTAACACAAAGCCCGCTTAGTTGCCAGTCCCTATAAAGAAGACAGTAAGAGAATAAAAAAAAAAAAAAGGGGTGAGCCAATTTAGTTCGGGAGGTGTCTTGTTACTCTTCTTTCGAAAAATTTAAGTCATAAAAAAGTGGAAAAATAGAAACAGGAAGAGATTTTCCAGGTTTACCAGTGAAAGGATGAAAGAGTAAAGATCTGATTAACTCTTGCATTAGGAAGATGGACAAATAGGGATGAGAATGAGTAGAAAGTCTTGTGCAGCGAAGCCGCGGAGGGGGGAGGCATGCATCTGCATCATGTATCTGGAAGCCCTGTGCATTTTGTGTTTTTCGTCTGTGTCATATGCTATAAATGAACAAATTACAAAAATAAAACCGAGTGGGGGACGTTAAAATAAGGGGCTACACTAAAGTCCGCACATCTAGTGTTTATGTTCTGAGTGCCCCTCCCGCCGTCGTTGTCACCCGAAAAAAAACGAGTAGGGAAATTTGAAACCGTATATACTTGCAGATACAAAGCATTAAAAACGCTGAAATATGGTAGATTATAAAGCCCATGATATAAACTACGTGTATCATCTTCAGTTGGCACATACAAATCAGTAGTGATGCTATAATTCGTATATATGGGGCTGGCGACATTAGTGCAGGGGGCGACTATAGTGTTATCTACGGTACTTTTTTTTACTTCTCTTCTCTTCTTTTCTTTTTTACTTTTTATTGGTAATACGGAAAACTATATAGTGGAAACCCTACCTTACTCCCTCTTCTGTGTATCATTTCTGCACCCCTCCTATGCCCGCCACGCCACCCTCTTCCCTTAGCAAACCGCCGCAACACACCTATATTTAATACCATTATCTCTCTCCCTCCGCCAAGGGAATCTTTGACGCTTATTTTAATATTCGGGTGTGTATGTTATTTCATCCCACCTTTTGCCCTCTGAGCCCAGGGTTGTAAGGGGGGCCCTAAAATTAACACTGTGTATGTACGTACGTGCGTTATCACCACACACACACCACACACACACACACACCCCCACACACACACACACACACACACGACACAACACCCCACACACACACACACACACCCCACACCCCACCGCGCGCGCGCGCGCACACACACCCCACACAACACACACCACACACACACACACACACACACACCCCCACACACACACACACACACACACACCCCACACCCCACACACACACACACCACACCACACACACACACACACACCACCCACACACACACACACACCACACACACACACTCACACACAACACACACACACAAGCACACGCACACATTCTCTCTCTCTCTCTCTCTCTCTCTCTCCTCTCTCTCTCCCCTTTTTCCTCTTCTCTCTCTCTCTCCTCTCTCTCTCTCTTTTCCTCTCTCTCTCTCTCTCTCTCACACACACACACACAACACACACACACCCACACACACACACACACACACACACAAACACACACACACACACACACACACCCACACACACACACACACCTTTAGTACTAATCGTCCACACGTGTATTTCGCTTCCTTGGAGATTAGTAATAAAGTACAACTATCATGCAACTCACGTCACGCCTCGACCATGTCACACCGAGCTCGGCCTCTCCGGGAACCCGCCGCCCAGTCACACTCATACCAAAGGTCTAAATAGAAATACTATTTGAGAGAGAGAGAGAAGAAAAAAAAATTAGTGACCGACAACTCCTTTCCTTTTTTTTTATAGGCTAGTTTAGCCCCAAGATATATTTTTCCATTTATATATTTTCCTCCAAACACAAGGCAAGGATGGCACAACACGATGTTTATTGGGTGACAAACCATTCACACAACTTGCAAACCTAAACTTTTGGGACATATTCCAAAAAAAAAAAAAAAAAAAAAAAATATATGATATATAATATATATATATATATAAAATATATATTTTATTATAATATATATATATATATATATCTATATATATATAATATATATATATATATATAAATGAATAAAAAGCAGTATAAAAAATTTGGGCTTAAATCTTCATAAATGTGAGAAAAAATTTACATTCACTAAAATATTTGTTCCAAAAACAATTTTTTTTCCTATTTTTTTTTCTCTCTCTCTCTCCTCTCTCTCTCTCCTCTCCTATCTCTCTCTCTCTCTCTCTCCCTCTTCTCTTCTCTCCTCCTTCCTCTCTCTCTCTCTCTCTTTTCCCCTCTCTCCTCTCTCTCTCTCTCTCCCCCTCTCTCTCCCCTCTCTCTCTCTCTCTCTCTCTTTGGGGTCTTGGATGAGCTGGCGTATCATAATGAAAGGGAGCAGGATAACAAGATGGAAGAGAGGAGAGAGAGAGAGAAGAGAGAGAGAGAGAGAGAGAGAGAGAAAGGGGAGAGAAAAGAGAGAGAGAGAGAGAGAGAGAGAGAGAGAGAGAGAGAGAGAGATGCAATGTCTGTTTACCTTTACATTTAACACCGCACTAGAGTATATAGGGCTCTCTTGTGTTTCCTGTGTCGTCCCTAAACATCAAGGTGTGCCATTGTAATTATTTTCTTACTGTCTTCTTCATAGGGACTGGCAGCTAGCGGCTTTTTTGCTACTTTTTCTTCTTCTTTGCCCTTGGCCAGTCCTTTGTCATGTTAAAAAAACTGGTTCATACACCTGCTTGTCTTTACGAGTATGAGGTCTTAGTAGTCCTGCTTTAAGGTTGTAATTCTTGTCTTTCATTACATTTCTTACTCCAAGCTGCATATTTTTCCATACCTATATTTCCTCATTAGTAATAGATGTATATTTATAAACAGTTTGTGGATGGCATGTGTTGGATGGTTACTTATCTTAACTCCGTGACTACTACTGTAAATGTCCATTAACTGCTCAAACTGTTCCATAACCATTAACCACCCCACATGCAAACACTTAAAAAAGGAGCCACATCCTGCCCCTCCATTCCTCCGTCTCTCCTTCCCTCCCTCTCTTTCGACGCTCCTACTTCTCTTCATATCTCCTCCTTCTCTCGTCATGTATTTCCATGCGTTATTTCATTCCATTGATTCATCTCTCTCTTTTTTCTCTCTCTTTCTCATTCTCTACGTTTTCTTTGTTATTATTTATATCCCTCCTTCCCTTTTCTTATAGTCTCAATTTCTTCATAATTTTCCCTTTCTCTTAAAGGCGAAAATTATATACACTTCTTTATTCATTCATATTTCAGGGTATTCATCGTATTATGAGAAGTAGGGGATTAGTGTATGTATCCATTCAGTATAGTTGTATCGCTGGTTGCTTCAAGTCTTCATCAAAATATATAATACCAGATACTATTATATATAGGTATTAGGTATTAGACTATTTGGTCTTCATCGGTCTGAAAATCGGTCTGGGTCTCTGCTCGTTGGTCTCGTATTGATTCAGTATAGTTTCATCGTTAGGTGTCTCGTCTTCATCAAGCTGAAAACCTCTCTTCCCATTGGACCAGTCTGATGACCTCACCCGCCCCGGCATGACCTGACCTTTCCCACTCCGTCCCTCATACCTGGCCGGCTAACTGCCTCCCTGACGACGTGAAGGCCATTAGAGAGTCCGTGTATCGAGCCATTGCAATGACAAACAACCGCCCTAAAACACGCTCCCGGTAATTATTTTTCTGAGTCCTCTTGTTTTACAAACCCTCAGCTGTTTAATTTGCCCATTCGGAAAACGTAAAATCGCGGTCCCTCGGCGCCTCGTGTTCATATCCCGCGTGTATGGTCTCGATGGGTCGCGCACCGGCTGCCAAAAATCACGGGGCAATCTGAGGCGGGTGATGGAGTGGGCGGCGGGGCTGATGACACGGGGCATTAGGGAGCGGGGGCGTGAGGGGAGGTGAGGGGGCGTGAGGGATGGGGCAAGGGGAGATGAGCGGTGTGGGAGAGGGGGCGAGGGGAGATGAGGGGTGTGAGGGATGGGAGATGGGCGAGGCAGGCGATGAGGTTGGGACACAAGGGGGGATTGGGTGGTGAGGGAACGAGGACGAACACTGTTATTCATGATTTCGTTTGGAGGTGATTCACGCTGAGAAATTTTGAATCAACATCATCACCACAACCACCACCACAACAATCACCACCATCACCACTACCACAACAATCACCATCATCACCACTACCATAACAATCACCACCATTACCACTACCGCCATAATCATCACTAGTAATGGATCGAGTGATCGGTTTTGCACAACCGCGGTTGCGGTTGTGTTTGCGGTTGTCAAATTTTCTACAACCGCGGTTGCGGTTGCGGTTATCATATACTAGGAAAAATATATAATTATTAACTGGATTATTACGTTGTAGCGTGCTTTAGCCACACTTGGTACTTTGGTTGAAAACAAGTTTTGCAACACACAAATAGCGGTAAATTATAAGTACTGTCAATAATGAAGTATATTATAAACTTATATAGCTATTTTGAAAGAATAGGTCAAATTAATTAATACTATATTATGCACAAAGTGTATTACCATAAATGTATTTGGTAGGGGATCAATTACTATGGAAGTTAACTTTCCCCGGGTTCCTCGGCCAGCCTCACGGCCAGAGTCGCTTTCTTATTGTTTATCACTTGATCATGACGTCACGTGCATACTATCTATACTAAGCTTTCACAACCGCAACCGCACTTATGGACCGGCGGTTGCGGTTGTGAATTTTTGTGCGGTTGTAGTGCGGTTGCGGTTATTCGATCCAACACTAATCACCACCACCACCGCCACCACCGCCACTAACAACAACTTCTATTACTCCAGACTAAAACTTCACGGATTAGAAGGAATTTTACTTAAACAAAGAATAGAAAGCCTGGATATGCAATAATAAAAAACCCTTATTATTAAGAATTTATGACACGTTTCTTCTAACCACTTAATGTTCCAGGTCACCGTAGCTACAGTCCTGCTACTACTACTACTACTACTACTACTACTACTACTACTACTACTACTACTACTACTACTACTACTACTACTACTACTACTACTACTACTACTACTATATTACAACTACTACTACTACTACTACTACTACTACTATTACAACTACACTACTACTACTACTACTACTACTACTACTACTACTACTATACTATTACTATTACAACTACACTACAACTACTACAAGCTACAGTCCTGCTACGTACTCAAGACACATTGTATAGAATAAAAAAAAAAAAAAAAAAAGATTCATTACGTTTCGAACACTCATACCTAAGAAATGCATATTCTTTTCCGAGATTTTTTTTTTTTTGTCTTTAAAGGGACGCAAGTACTTAAAAACACTGTGACTAGAGGGAACTTGATGATCTTGTCTGTAATTTTGATCATGTCAATATGTAGTAGACCTGCTTGTTGAATTTTGTGTGTTTTGTAGTTTATGGAATTTTCTTTGTTGGACTGCATTTTGTTACTCAAATTTGTACATTCCCTTTTTTTGGCATTAAATCAATCAATACTCCAATTTGTGAGAAAGTTTCATTTGTAGACATTATGGTTTTTGTCTATTTAGTTTAGTTTAGTCTAATTATATTAGGTGTAATTTTTAATGCTATGGTCAATAAATATCTATCTATCTATCTATCTATCTATCTATCTATTTCTATACTTAGTGACCAGCCGTGAGAGGTGGACAGGCGGCTGGGTGGGGCGAATAACCTGTCTACCGCGAATAATCTGTACCGAGAATGACGGAAATTTAACCTTCCGATAATTATACCCTGGAAATGAACACCAAGCTTAACGTTGCATAGACCATTCCAACATTTTTTTTTTTCGAAGTCTAATGTGAAGTGAGAGAGAGAGAAAAAGAAGAGAGAGAGAGAGAGAGAGAGAGAGAGAGAGAGAGAGAGAGAGAGAGAGAGAGTAGTTGAAACACTATAGCTAAACACTAAGAAGATAGTATAATAAACAGAACACTAAATTGAGATGCTGTCAATAATATAAAAAAATTACAAGTTGATAGATAGCCCAAAGAAAACTCATCTCCCCTCTCTCTCTCTCTCTCTCTCTCCCTCTCTCCTCTTCTCCTCCTCGCTCTCTCTCCCCATCTTCCTCTCTCTCTCTCTCTCTCCGAGACTCCTTGATCACTCGCGGACCTGAATTAACTCGAACGGGCCTCTCATTACAACCTTAGGCTCCTCTGATACCCTTTTGGGGGGGGGCGGGGGGTGGTGGTGGTGGGATGGTGGTGGTGGTGGTGGTGGTGGTGGGGGTGGGGTTGGTGGGGTGGTGGTAGTGGTGTGGGGCAGTGGTGTGGGGGTGGTGGTGGGGGGGGTCCGGGGGGTGGTGGGGGTGGGTGGGGTGGGGGTGGTGGTGGTGGGGTGGTGGTGGTGGGGGTGGGGGTGGGGTAGTGGTGGGGGTGGGGGGGGGTATGTAGTGGGGTGGTGGTAGTGGTGGTGGGGCGATGTGGTGGGGGTGGTGGTGGGAGGGGGACGGGGGGTGGTGTGGTGGTGGGGGCGGTGGTGGTGGTGGTGGTGGTGGTGGGTGGCGGTGGGGGTGGGTGGAATTATGGCTGGAACGGATGTTTGAGTTTTTGAACTGTTGCAATGGCAGGGTCTCTCTCTCTCTTTTTTTTTTCTTTTCTCTCCTTTTCTCTCTCCCCCTTCTCTCTCTCTCCCTTTTCTCTCTCCCCCTCTCTCCTCTCTCTCTCTCTCTCCCCCCTCTCCCCTCTCTCTCCTTGGTTTTTTTTCCGCCCCTTATTTGGCGCCTTCGGGGCCCCTATTTTCTCCTCTCTCTCTCTCTCTCTCTCTCTCTCTCCTCTCTCTTCTCTTCTCTCTCTCTCTCCCTTTCTCTCTCCTCTTTCCCCTTTTCTCTTCCCTTTTTTCTCTCTCTCTCCTCTTCCTCTTCCTCTCCTCCTTCCCCACACACTCATTTTTTTCTCCCTTTTTTTCCAGAAAAAAGTGACTTAGCAGTGGTTCCAGGAGATAAAAATTTCTAAGCTATGACCTTTTGTTTAAAAAAAATTAAAATGTTCGAAATATAGGGCGAAATTTGATATAATTTTCCTAAAAAATATATATACCCTCTGTGGCCCCTGAAATACAAAAAAAGCTTGTTTTTTCCTAGGGGTGCCAAAAAAAAAACCCAATTTC
>JACEEZ010001278.1:195115-214876 GCA_016584305.1 Chionoecetes opilio
CTCTCTCTCTCTCCCCTCCCCCTCTCTCTCTCTCTCTCTCTCTCTCTCTTCTCTCTCTCTCTCTCTCTCTCTCTCTCTCACTCATTAAGTCTCATAATCACTATTCCCACAACCTCACACTCATTGTAATTCCCTCGTCATCCCTCTATCATCATATTTCCTCATTTCTCATGTTTTTTTTCTAAGCACTTTTCTTAATTCCTTTTTTTTCGTCTTTTTCCCTCTTTTTTTCCTCCCCGGTCATCGCCTCGCCACGCCTCCATCTGCATACTGATGGACCTTTCTTTCCCTGCCACGTCCTGACACATAAGTTTCCTTCTCCAGCTCTCACCCGTTGCTTTCTTTTGTCCCAACTCTCCTTTCCTTTTACTCGCCCCTTCCCTTCCCTTCCTTTACTGTCCCCTCCCCTTCCTTTCCCTCTCCTTCCCTTCCCTTCTCTTCCTTCCTTTACTGTCCCCTCCCTTCCCTTTCCTCCCCTTCGTCATCCCTTATCTCCCCTTCCCTTTCCTTCCCTTCTCTCCCCTTACCCTTCTCTTCCTTTCCTTTACTGTCCGCTTCCCTTCCCTTCCCTTCCCTTCCCTTCCCTTCCCTTCCCTTCCTTTACTGTCCCCTCCCTATCCCTTCTCTTCCCTTCCCTTCCCTTCCCTTCCTTTACTGTCCCCTCCCTATCCCTTCTCTTCCCTTCCCTTCCCTTCCTTTGCTGTCCCTTTCCCTTCCTTCCCTTCCTTTCCTCTCCCCTTCCCTTCCCTTTCCCTCCCCTTCCCTTCCTTTCTTCTCCCCTTCCCTTCCCTCCTTCCCTTATCTTCCCTTCCTCTCCCCTTCCCTTAAGTACAATTTGGTCTCCTGTGTGTGTGTTTTCTTTTCTTCTCTATGTAAATATTTAAGTTACACCAGGTTTCTTTCCTTATCTGTTCTTATCATATATTCCCTCAATTCGTTAGATCACACTGTTTTCTTATCATTATTTACCTCAGTAAGTGTGTTTATATCAGTGTCTTTTTATCACTATTCCTCCATTATATATATATATATATATACTAGCCGCAAAGCCGCCCTCTGGGCGGACTTTTTGGTTAGCTCCTGCAGAGGGCTATTGGTGGGACTAAAGCCCCGTCCACACTGTGCCTCATGCGTAGATACACGAGGCAGGTGGATGTGTTGAAATACGACCTGCGCGTCCAGACTGTGCCTCACCGCCATGGCAGGGAGGCGACGCTCCGTCACAAGATTGATTGATGTTCATTTACATTTTTGACCACCTAAATATTTTTGCATTGAGACGTATCATGACCGTCAGAATCGGGAATTTGTATAGTTGCTTGAATCCCGACAGTACATAAACATTGCATGCAAGCAAAATTAAATGAATAACAAAGAGTTGAAATAAAAAAAGGTGATAGAGGAAAACAATGTATGCACTTTATTTTGTCTTTGGTTCATTATCATCTTATTCTTGCTATAGTAATACTGTATTTTTCTTTATAATCATGACACACACGCAGTAATGTCTCGTGAAGATATGATAGGTTTCGAGTCTTTCCTAAAATATCATCGTATTCTCTGTGTATTGATAATACGCCATCACTGGGGCGCACTCGGACTACAACCGCCCTCGATCGGGAGGTGGGCTGGATTCGCACACGCCAAATATTCGCACGAAGACGACACTGGCGCGGTGTTGAAAACCTCGATTTACAACTCGCCAGCCTCATCACGCCAGCCTCATGAGCCCTCGTCTGGTACGGGGGGGCCTTTAGGCCCCACCACCTGTGTTTGGTTGCTTCGGGGCCACCCCAAACCAGACTCTCCAATAGCCCTTCTCAACTTTCCTGAAATCCATGGATGTATAATTTATGTATTAACGCCAAAACCCATGTCACATACAACCCAACAACATTCACTTCACCCATTCTACCAGTCACCACACCCAATACACTCACCGATGTACCAATCCCCCCCCACCCATTCATCTCACCGCAGTACCCTCACCACGCACCCTTAACCCATCACCCCCACCTATTTCCCTCACGCCATTGCACCCATTCACCCCCCAACTCAATCACCCCCCACGCCAGATCACTCCGTCCATCACCCCACATCAAACCCTGTACCCATCACCCTCCCTCACGCTCCCACCCATCTCACCATCAACCCATACCCATCACCCTACATCACGGTATGTCCTCAATCTCGCAACCCACTTTTTTTTTTCACATTCTCGCTAATAGGCTACTAAAAATAAAAAATAAATAAAAATGATCGGATCATCCCATAATGAGCTTTAAAACCTTCCCCTAGGTAGACCGGTTTCCAAAACTGTGCCATCATGATGGCTTAGCGCCACGGGGGGGGGGGCACCTATCGAATGACACTACAACACACGACAAGAACGAGCACACAACACACACGACACACACACACACACACACACGCATCACAACAGGCAGAGACACCACACACTTTCGCTTATATTATTAATACATTGTGGATTTATGCAATGTTGACGTAGGAGACCAGCATTGCACAGTACCAGTGATATTACGGTTACTCCCATGGGTCTTATAAGGACACATAAGGGTGGAAGATAGGTGGTTTAGAATTGAGTAATCAGACAACTGACTCCATATTAGTTTGCAGCCATACCGAAAATAGATTATAGGATACCTTTCATGAATTGGAAAGATTTTCAATTTTCCCCTGCAAATAGTAAGGGAGGAGTTCGGCAAAGAATCACAATTATATCATTACCGTAACCCATTTTCTTGTCCAAGCTAATTATGCATCAATGCTTACAACAACATCACTGAACCACCACCTACCAGGATGACTTTTTTTTCTTTATACAAAAATAAATAAAGAATTCAAAAACTATATTGCTTTTTTGTAAACAAGAGAAAGAAAGAAAAAAAAAAGAGAAACACAAGAGTGAAAAACCAAACTTGAGTGAGGGCAAAAGGATGGGTCCCCGGGGATTGCCGCTCGGATTTGTTTCCATAGTTGGATTTGGGTTCATGGCCTTGGAGAATATTTTTTGTCCTATCTTTTTTGGGATTTCAAGTATTGTCTTCTCCAGTAGTTTTACACTCAAGGTTAAGCTGTGGTACGTATTTAAATAAGGTTCAGTTTCAAATGTTGGTTGTTTTATAGACCTTGATATTTTGCCTATCTTGGGATTTTGGTTGTTTGGGGGTCAGTCTTTGGGATTTCTGAAATGTAGATTGTGCACCCTGGGATGTGTGGCCCACGCCAAGACCTGAGATCCGAGAGTGTTTGGTACCTGATGCAGGGCGCCCCACCCCGCCGCTCCAGGCATGCCGTAGCTGCCGCAGCTCCCTTTCCCTTCTCCGTGTCAGTTCAGATTGGGCTGCAACGTAGGGGGTGCGGTAGTGCAACGGCCGCGTCAGGGTGATCACCGCGACGGTCGAAGCGGTCGGCGGCCTGAAGCGTGAACTTGAAATTGGGATGACCTGCGAGGGGGTGTAAGGTGTGTGAGGGAGGGATGGAGATCAGAGACTTTGTGCATCCTACCTATATGAATGAGGGTAGATCTTGTGTGTGTGGGTGTGTGTGTGCTGTGTGTGTGTGTGTGTGGTGTGTGTGGATGGTGTGGTGTGTGTGGGTGGTGGTGTGTGCGTGGTGGGACGGGAGGGACGGACTGTGGGGGGGGGCAGTTTTGTGAGGCAGAAGAACAAAAGATTAGGGTTGGTGTGAGGGAGGGATTATGTTACGTTTGTGGTTGTAAGTTAGTCTCGACGGCCTTGACTTAAAAAATAGGAGGAGTATAAGATGAGGTAGTATATTAGTAGTAGTAATTAGTAGTTAGTAGTATTAGTGAAGTAATAATAGTAGATTCGTAGTAGTAGTAGTAAAAGTATGTAGTAGTATTAGTAAGTAATTAGTAGTAATAATAGTAGTAGTAATAGTAGTATTAGGTAGTAGAGTAATAAGTTAAGTAGAAGTAATAGACTATATTATTATTAGTAGTAAATCAAGTGTGTTCGCCATTCTACTTTAAACGATACCCTTGTGAAGGTGAAAAAAGACATAGAAATGAATATGTACTCGTCTAGGTTGATAGGAGTTTGCAAGATTTGTATAGATAAAGAAAATTCAGTCCCCCAAGATTATCACTTATAGGTTTACTTCCAGAGTCATAAATACAAGTTCCTTAGAAATGGTACAAGATATATTGTTGAGAATGTTTCTGTTGTATTGGCCAACAGCACAAGTACACTCATGGCATGACATGATTTTGTTTGCAGAGAGGAATTAATCTTGTTTTGGATGAGTGAACACTATTTCTTTGGTGCTTGTATGTGAGTGAATGATCCCTTTGTTTGCATTTAATAAATTAGTTCTTTCTTTTTGGTTGTCAATTGAAGAAATCTTTGGAAAGATTTCCTCTTGTATTTCAAAGATGAGCAAGTCGTTGTTTTGTTTGGAACGAGTGACCCGTGTTCCACTTTGTTTGGGCGCCTGTTTGGCGTCCGTGTTCTTTTCTTCGCTTCTTCTTTCTTCTTCTCCGCAGGCTGTTGTGTATTATGGTGTGGTGTAGTGTTTTCAACGGTTGTTGTTGCGTGATCATCCTGATCCTCATTCAGTCACGCTCCCCCCCCCGCACAGGACCCGCCGCCATGCCTGCTGCAGGGCGTGAATGCTCCGTAAGCACACCCTCCTCCCACGTGGGTCAGTAGGCACGGCCCCGTCTGGTCTCAATTGCGCACCCTGGGAGAGGTCGCGAGGACCTGTAGTATACATGGTAGGTCACGCCCGCGGGGTCTCCCGCGCGATCGAGGTCCTCTCCTGGGTCACCATCGGATCGAGGTTTCTGTTCGGGCAGCCATCTCTGGTCAAGCTGTCCCTCAGGATCCTGTTTTGGACTCTGATGTCTTCGGTTGGCCGCTGCTTACCCTTCGGGGAAAGGCAGCGGGGGGCATCTGGTCGCCTCGCGGGTCGCTACGCATGGGCGGGCCGGAGCGCTATCACTACCTGCAGGCGTCAATCTGTATGGGGGGGGGGGGGCCGGGGCTGCCGAGGCGGGCCCTGTCCTGGGGCGGCTGCCGGGGAGCCTTGGCCGGCGATGCACGCCCTCGGGGCGCATAAACGCTGCTCTTGCTTGCAGCTTATTAATTTATATTCTTTCGGCGAATTCTTCGCCTCCGTGGAGAGCTCACGTGAGTTGCTCGCCTTTTCGCTGGCAGCAAACTTTCCTCTTCCACTTACTCCTGAGCTGCTCTGGGAGGGCCGGCTGGATCCGCAGTTTTATGTCTGGCGGAGGGGGTGTCGCGCTCAATGTGACTCATGCAAAACAAGATTGAGTACATCGGAGTGTACTTTCAGCGGGATTTTACCCAACTCGGTGACAGAAACATCGATTTGCTTCTCTCTCGTTCGCCCTCCTTCAACCCTTCCTCTCGCGTCCCGGGGCTTTCCCTGTCTACTTTTTCCTTCTTCTTGACCACCACTCTCTCTCGTTATCAACCTTCTTCTTGTTCTTCTTCCGGAGTCACACTGCTTCCGCTGTGCTCATCATTCATTCTCCGCAGATCTCGTCATTCATTAACAAGCCATGCCTGCAGCCTCATCCGCTCTCGCCGCCAGGCACGGCTCCGGGCACGGGCCTCGGGCGCCGTGACGGTGGTTGACCAGCCGGTGTCCTCCGACGCGGCGTGCGCGCTTTAAGGATCCTTTTTTTTATCATCAGTGGAAACAATTTCAACAGAGTGGAGTTGGTGGGCCTCGTTATCTAAGATGACTAGAACCTGTGTCCGTCCTAGAGTGTTAGCCCCAGAGCTGTCATCTTGGAACTCGTGTTAGAATGGAGTTTCTTTGTTTTTTTTACATATGAGCACATATAGTCTGCTGTATTGGTATTATTCTTCCTTCCTCCTGTTGGTGGTACTGACTTCTCCCCCGGGTGGAGTAACATCACCCGGATAGGGTTTGACTCCCTCTCGGCGGTTGGTGTTAATTCCCGCGGCGGTGAAATAACACCAACTCGCCGAGAGCCTCGCATCCCATCGCCGAGGAGGGGGTGGCGGGGCCGCCGAGGGCCCTCAGTTCCCAGCGCCCGATGAAAGGAGGTGGCGGCCCGCCATAGCCCTCGCTCCAGCTCCGAGGAGGAGGTGGCGGCCGCCTGGAGATAGCCCTCACGTCCCCAATGAGGGAGCTCTTCTCCCCTCTCTCCCTGCAATCAGATCCTTCCCTCCCTCCCTGACAGGTGCCAATCAAAGAGCCTTCCCTCCCTGCCCTGCAAGTGTACATCAAGGCTATAAGTCAGAGGGTCTGGCCCGACCCTCACGCCGGACGCAGACTTCGACGCAGGCAAACCGGGGAGCATATAGTGTGCTGGGTGCTGCCTGCCTGTGTACCCTTGTAGGTAATCGCCTTGTACGTAGTACCTTTGGCGGTGCTTCCTGGCTGGTGCCCTTTTTACTCTATTTCTACGGATTTGTATACGTATATATTACAATGGAAATTAACGTTCTGGGGTCTCAAGGGGTTAATCCTCTAACAATTCAACCCAGACCGGAAATAGTTAGAACAGGGGAAAAAAAAAAAAAATTTAATTCAGAAAAGCTAAGTTAAAAGTTGTTGAACTGTTAAATCTAAATGTTAAACAAAATTATCCCTGAATGAATAAGAGGGAAAAAAAAATTATGTATTCGATATTAAAGAATGCGAAGCAAGAAAAAAAAACAGTTCGTTCTTACGTTTGTCCAAAAAGTGTTGTTTTATCGAAAAGCTAGATTGTTTTAAGGGAGACAATAATAGTTAATTTGGGGCAGAGATCATCAAATTAATCATCGCATGCCACTGATGCGCCCTCTAGAGAACATTCACTACACCAATTACTTAATAGTAAAAAAGGAAAAAAACGAAAAGATTACACATAATACTTACAGAGGCAACCCTCATATTCATCTAAAAAAATCCCACCCTTTCCTTCTTCTCCACCAGAAACACCCTCTCCCATCCCGCCTTCGTTCCGGTCTCCTCCCCCCCTCCACATAACCCAGCTACCTTCCCCCCCCCGCCCTGCACCGACCCCCACTACCTCTCCCTCCTCCACAACCCACTACCCTCCTTCCCCTCCCTGTCCCCTCCCCTTCCCCCCAAAACATATCTCCGCCAGGGGTGCAACTTTGTTAGGAGAGAGCAGGGTAAAGACCAAGTTTACTATACAGATAATGGTAAACTATATTAGATTAGTATAATAAGGTGTACAGTTATGCTTGCGGAGTACTCAACCTATGAATCATATTAAAATATTTCTTACTATGCCGCAAAGCCAGCCCGCCCTCCCCGGGTCGACTTTCTTTTAAAGCTAGCTCCTGCGAGGCTATTGGTGGGCCTCCGGCCACCGACCCTGTGTTTGGTAGGGCCGAAGGACGCCCCTAAACACGAGACTCTCCAGATAGCCCCTTCTGCACTTTTAACTTTTTCCTGAAGCTCCTGGATGTAGAAAATGTATGTATTACGGCCACGCCATTTCACATCACCATCATCCCCCCCAACCCTTTAATCACCCATTATAACCCTCCCACGCCCCCGCCATAATCACTCACCCATTACCCATCACGCCCCCACCTTATTCCTTCACCCATTATACCCGATCACCACACACCCATTTCCCTCCACGACCATTACCCATCACCACCTTCACCCCCCACCTATTCCTCCACCCATACACCCCCCACACCATTCCTCTTTACTTTACCACTCTTTGCTCCCCTCCTTGAGCTGGATGATCTTAACCTTTAGATTCATTGAAATAGCTGGTTGATATCGAGAAGTGTTATGTTTGTAACCCCACCATTCACCTGGTCACTCCCCAACCCATCACCCCCCCACCCATATCACAACATCACCCATCCCCGCACCACCCATTACCCATTCACACCACACACCCATTTACCCATCACCCCAACACCCATTCCCCATCACCCCACCCATTCACTCCCCAAGGTTTCCATCATTCTTCCATCGCACCCATCATTTTTCTTTCCAGTTCATCGCTAATAAGGCTTACTAAAATTAAAATAAAATAATAAAAGGGATCGGTCATCCCATAAGTGGGCTTAAAAACGCATTCATTCACCCCCCCTAACCCATCACCCCCCCAGCCATCACTCACATCCTCACCCCCAGCCATTAACCCATCACCCCACCCATTCCCTCGCTCACGCCATTAACCCATCACCCTACATCAGGTTCCTCAATTCTCGCCAACCCCACATTTTTTTTGTTCACAATTGCATCGCTAATATGGCTACTAAAATAAAAATATAAAAATTAAAAGTGATCGGGATTCATCTCATAAGGGGCTAAAAAGGTGCCGCCTGGTCCGAACTGGTTTCCAAAACTGTGCCATTTGATGGGATTCCGGCACAGGGGGCGTCACCTATCGCGGACAAAACAGACAACAGACAGACACACACACTTTCGCTTATATTTATTATACTAGCCGCAAAGCCGGCCCTCCAGGCGGACTTTTTGGCTAGCTCCTGCGGAGGGCTATTTATTGGTGGGCCTTCGGCCCACCAAACACAGACTCTCCAGACAGCCCCTTCTAACTTTCCATGAAATCATGGAGTAGAATGTATGTTTTAAAACGCCTTACCCATCACCACACACCCATTCACTCACCCATTACCCATAACCCCCCACCCATTCACTCACCGATTAACCCCCATCACCACACACACCATTACCATCACCCCCCACCTATTCCCTCACCCATCACCCATCACCCCCCCAACCATCACCCCCACCCATTCACTCACCATCACCCCACACCGATTACCCATCACCCCACCCATTACCCATCACCTAGATCAAGGTTTCCTCAATTCTCCCAACCAACATTTTTTTTCACAATTCTCGCTAATAGGCTATTAAAAAAAAAAATGTGATCGGATCATCTCATAATGGGCTTAAAATGGCCCCTGGTCAAGCTGGTTCCAAAACTGTGCCATATGATGGGATTGTGCCACGGGGGGCGGTAACCTATCGCGGAACACACACACACACACACAGACACACACACACACAGACACACTTTCGCTTATATTATTATATATTTATATATATATATATAATTATATATATATATATATATTATATATATATATATATATATATATATATATATATATATATATATATATATATATATTATATATATATATATATATATATATATATATATATATATATATATTTTTTTTTTTTTTTTTTTTTTTTTTTTTTTGTGACCTGTTTTGCGTGGGATCATTCTTATCACTCTTCGGTTCCTTCCGCCTCAGCTTCTTTATCTCATCTTATCACTATTACGTCATCTCCTCCACGCCTTCCTCCTTCTCTATCATACCCTTTTAAACCTCCTCTTCCTCCTCCTCCTACTTCTTCCCTTACTCACCTTTCCTCCTCCTCCTTCCTCCTGATCCTTCTCTTCTTCTTCCTCTTCCTCTTCCTCTTCCCTCCTCATCCTTCTACACCTCCTTCTCCTTCACCTTCTTGCCTTACTCATTCCTCCTCCTCCCGCTCCTCCTCCTGCCTCTTCCCTTACTCATCTTCCCTCCTCCTCCTCCTCCTCCTCCTCCTCCTCCTCCTCCTCCTCCTCCTCTTCCTCCTCTTCCTCCTCCTCCTTCTCCTTCTCCTCCTCAAATACTAATCAAAGTAACTTAATCAAGCGCCCTGAAAAAGTGGATCGTAGACGCCCTGCCGGTAAACCCTCACGCAAGGTTACCAAAACTATCAAGGAACTTAAATTACTCTACACAAATGCCAGAAGCATTATTTTAAAGCGTAACGAATTATTAGCATACGTTGTTGCCGAAACGCCAGATATCGTCAGTATCACTGAGAGTTGGGTCAACACAAAAGATAAACATTTATTAGCTGAAATAGCCATTCCAGGCTATAAGACATTCCTAAATTGTCGCACGCATAAAGCAGGTGGAGGTGTCATTCTTTATATTAAAGAAAATTTGCAAGCAATCGAAATCGATAAAGTAAATAAAGATCATTATGACTCAGTCTACGCAAAGATTAAGCTAAACGGTAAATTGCTAACTATTGGGACAATATATCGTCCTCCCAAATCTAATGCGGAAGTAGATTGCCTCCTGTATGACGAGATAAAGTCAGTTGTGAACAATAATAATGATACAATTATTTGTGGAGATTTTAACCTACCTCATATAACGGGAATAATAATTTGCTGATAAGAAGGTTGCGATTGTGATATGGTGAACGAAGTATATTTAAATCAGGTGGGATAACCCCCCCCACCCTTTCACCCCCACCCAACCCCATCACCCCCCCCCCTTCACCCCACCCATCACCCCCCCCCAAAATTTCACTCACCCATCCCCCCCACACCCATTACCCATCCCCCCACCCATTCACCCACCCAATTTTTTCCCTTTCCAATTCTCGCAACCCACTTTTTTTTTTACAATTCTCGCAATAGGCTTAAAAATAAAAAAATAATAAAAGTGATCGGACCCACCCTAATTTGACTTAAAACCTTTCACTCCCCCCCAAACCCCAAATCACCCCCCCCTTCCCCTTCCCCCTTTAACCCCACACCCATTACCCATCCCCCACCCATCCTCACCCATTACCCCCCCCACATCAAGGTTTCCTAAATTTTCTCGAAAACCCACTTTTTTTTTTCACAATTCTCGCTAATAGGCTACAAAAAATAAAAAAATAAAATAAAAGCGATGGGACATCTCATAAGGGGGTTTAAAAATTTTGCCCCGGGTCGAACTGGTTCCAAAACGGGCCCATATGATGGATTCCGCCCAGGGGGCGGCACCTTCGCGGACACCAGACAGACAAAACAACACACAAACTTTCCCCTTATTTATTTTAAAAGATTTTTTTTTTTTTGGGAAAACCCCCTTTTTTGCGTGGGATCATTCTTAACCCCTTTTCCCGGTTTGGCCTTTCCCCCTTTCATTTTCCCTTTATCTCATCCCCATCACTATGACTTCATCTCCTCCACGCCTTCCTCCTGTGGTTCTTTTAGGGTCCTGCCGTTGGGGCCACCATGGGTTTTAAAGGTACCGGGGGTCACTGCTGCAGGAGGAAATTGAAGTGAAAGGGCTTTCCCTACAGGGGAAAGTACAAAATCCGCGTGGTTGAACGGAGCGGGGGGCCTGTTTTGACTGCTGCCTCCCAAAAAAGCGCCGGGCAAGGCTGCCGACCACCCCTTAACCTCCACACGGGTTTTTCAAAACCCATTAAAAAACACACATAACATGCCCTATCTATCAAGCACAAAACCTACCCCCCAAACTAGTAGTATTTTACCCCATAGATTTACAGCTTTCAATTTTCCCCCCAAATTTTCCAACCCATTTTTCTATTTTTGCATGGTATCACTTTTTTTTCCCGGCCACTTCGGCTGGGGGGATGGGGGGGTTGGGGAGGACCCCTTCTATTTCCCCCTATCCTTTCTCTCTTATTATCTAGTTGTGTAGTGAAAGTTAAAGCAAAAAGTCCCCTTTTAAGGGCCTATCGGTCTTTTGCTGTTTTGGGGTTTCCTTTGTATTCCTTTGTATTCCCCTTTTCATCCCTTTTAAAACCCCCTCTTCCCCCTCCTCCTACTTCTTCCCTTACTCTCTTTCCCCCCTCCTCCTTCCTCCTATTTCCCTTTTCTTTTCCCCTTTCCCCTTCCCTCCTCATCCTTCTTTCCCCCTCCTTCTCCTTCAAACCCTTTTTCCCCTTTCTCATTCCTCCTCCTTTCCCGCTCCTCCTCCTGCCTCTTCCCTTACTCATCTTTCCTCCTCCTTCCCCCCTCCTCCTCCCCTCCTCCCCCCCCTCCTCCTCCTCCCTCCTCCTCCTCCTCCTCCCCCTTTCCCCCTCCTCCCTTCCCCCTTTTCCCTTTTCCCCCTTTCCACCTCCTGCCTCCCTTTTTCCCATACGCATCTCCTCCTCCCCCCCCCCTCCACCTCCTCCTCCTCCTCCTCCTCCTCCTCCTCCTCCTCCTCCTCCCCCTCCTCCTCCTCCTCCTCCCCCCTCCTTCCTCCCCCTCCCTCCTCCCTCCTTTTTCCCTTTCTCATCTTCCTTCCCCCTTCACCTCCTCTCAAAAACACCCCCCGATCCTGCCCCAAAAATATTGGTCTCTTTTCCCCCGGGCCCTTTAAATAGGGAAACCCCCACCCCCCACCACCACCAAACCCCGCCCCCGACACCGGGGGGGCCCGCAAGGGAGACACCGAGGGAGGATGGCGCCCCCCGGGTACAAATAAAACCTCCAGGGGCATCTTCCCTCCTTTCCCAAAAAGCCTCCCCCTTTCCCCCACACCCCGCCACAACCCTCACCTATACAAAATAAATATTTTATTTTTTTGAATTTGTTTTTTTTCCCTCATAACTTCCCTTTCCCCCCCTTCCCTTCCTTTCCTTTCCCCCTTTCCCCCCCCTTTTCTTCCCTTTTCCCCTTTTCCTTTCCTTTTTCCCTTCCCCTTTCCCCTTTTCCCCCCTTTTTCCCTTTTTCCCCCCCCTTCTCTCCCCTTTCCCTTCCTTTAAAATTTTCCCCCTTTCCCCCCCCTTTTTTTCCCCCCCTTCCTTTCCCCTTTCCCCTTTTCCCTTTCCCTTTTCCCCTTTCCCCTTTCCCCTTCCCCTTTTCCCCACCCCCTTTCCCTTCCCTTTTTTTTTCCCTTCCCCCTTCCCCTTCCCCTTTTTCCCTTCCTTTTTCCCCTTTTCCCTTTCCCCCCCTTTTCCCCTTCCCTCCTTTCCCCCCCTTCCCTTTCCCCCCCCTTCCCTTCCCTTCCCCTTTTCCCCTTTCCCCCCTTCCTTCCCTTCCCTTTCTTTCCCCTTTCCCTTCCCTTTTCCCTTTTTCCCTTTCCCTTCCCCTTTCCCCTTTTCCCCCCTTTTTCCCTTTCCCTTTCCTTTTCCCCCCCCTCCCTTTCCCCCCTTGGGGGGGCCCTTTCCCCTTTTCCCCTTGGCCCCCCCCTTCCCTTCCTTTTCCCTTTCCCCCCCTTTTCCCTTCCCTTTCCCCCCCTTTTCCTTTTCCTCCCCTTTCCTTTTTCCCTTCCTTTTCCTTGCCCTTTAAAATTTTTTTTCTTCTCCATGGCATGTTTTGGTCCCCTCTTTACGGGGCTGTTTTTAAGTGGTGTAGTTGTACGGGCACCCAATTTAGTCTTTTTTTTTAAAATTATTTAAAAAACCGTAATTTTTTTTTTATACCCTTTTAGTTTTATTTATATGATTAAAGTGGATAGTACGGTGTGCCATTAATTTTTTTTTAGATTTATTTATTGCATTGATTTTATTGATTTAAATATTGATTGATTTAAACACCATAGCTATGTCTATTTAAAAGACATCATTAGGGGATTAGTTCATGGTGGACCCTCCAACTGAGCAGCTTCACACCACTGGGTTACAGGCAGTGGATGCCGATCCTCCCATTGACGAAACCGCACCCTCTCTTGACGAAGTCAGAGAGGCTGTAGCAAAGTTGAAGGGTGGAAAGGCAGCTGGTGTTTGTAATATCAGTGCGGAGCTCCTCAAAGCTAGGGGTGAGGCCATGATCCGCGGGTTGCATGCTGTCCTGACTGCCGTGTGGCAATCAGGTACCATTCCTCCTGACTGGAAAAGGGGGCTGGTCGTCCCTATCTGGAAAGGGAAAGGGGACCGTCAGGACGGCAACAATTACCGCGGTATTACACTGCTCAGCGTACCAGGCAAGGTGCTTGCCCATCTATTGCTGACACGAATTCGCAGTCATCTGGTGAAGCATCAGAGACCTCAGCAGTCTGGGTTCACGCCTGGTAAGTCAACAACGGACCGTATCCTAGCGCTTCGTGTCCTGGTGGAACGCCGACGTGAGTTTCGACAGGGGATGCTTGCAGCCTATGTTGATCTCAAGAAGGCGTTTGACTCAGTGCATCGTGAGTCACTCTGGGATCTTCTGCGACTTCGAGGGATTCCTGCAAGGACTATTGGTTTGATAACTGGTCTGTATTCTGGGACTGAGAGTGCTGTGAAGTGTGGGGCAGGTGTATCCAGCTTCTTTCCTGTGAATACAGGAGTGAGGCAGGGGTGCGTCCTTGCCCCATCACTTTTCAACGCTTGTATGGACTGGGTATTGGACAAGGTTGTAGATCAAAGTGATTGTGGAGCATCCGTCGGCAACACCAAGATCACTGATCTTGTTTTTGCCGATGATGCAGTAATCTTTGCTGAGTCGCTGGAGGTCCTGGTGATGGCTCTCGAGGCGCTGCACGAAGAGGCAAAGCCTTTGGGACTTGAGGTCTCCTGGCTCAAGACCAAGGTCCAGGTATTTGGAGACTTACTAGATGAAGCAGTAGAGTCTGTTCATGCGTGTGGAGAGGACATTGAGATCTTGGAAAGTTTTACATACCTTGGTAGCGCAGTCCATAATGACGGCGGGTCACGTCAAGAAGTCTTACGACGGATTGGCATAGCCCACGGTGTTATGGACTCGCTCAGCGGGAGTATTTGGCGTTATCGGTACCTGTGCAGGAGGACAAAAATCCGGATCTTCAAGTCGCTTGTGATCCCTGTCTTACTCTATGGTTGTGAGACATGGACACTAAATAGTGACTTGAAGAGACGAATCAATGCCTTTGGTAATAAGTGTCTTCGCAGAATCATGGGGTATCGCTGGGATGATTACGTGTCAAATCAGCGATTGCACCGTGAGACTGAATCGAGGCCTTTTACCTGCATAGTCCGTCAGCGCCAACTTCGGCTATATGGGCATGTGGCACGCTACCCTGAAACCGATCCTTCCCATCGGGTTGTATCTGTAAGAGACAATCCGGCGTGGAGGAGGCCAAGGGGGCGCCCACAAGGCTCGTGGCTGGGGCAAGTTGATGTTTCTTGTCGAGAGCTGCTTGGTATGGGAAAGGAGCCTGCATGGGAACTCGCGCGTGGTGACCCCCGGGAGTGGCGTCGTAGGGTGGGCGAGGCGACGCGCCCCCCGGCGTATGCCCCCAATGATTGATTGATTGATTAGGGGATTTACCATAGAACAAGGGATTTACCTATACACCAAATCAAGCTCACGGAAAGTTTGGTAATATGCAGATGATATTATATTAACGGCTATATAAAGGGTCGAAAAAGTAAGTTAAAATCGTCATGTTGAGTCCCTATAGTTTTCCCGCCAAGCAGAGGTGGTGGTGGTGGGGGTGGTGGTGGTGGGGGTGGTGATGGTGGTGGTGATGGTGGTGGTGGTGGTGGTGGTATAGTGGTGGGGGTGGTGGTGGTGGTGGTGGTGGTATAGTGGTGGTGGTGGTGGTGGTGGTGGTGGTGGTATAGTGGTGGTGGTGGTATAGTGGTGGGGGTGGTGATGGTGGTGGTGGTGGTGGTGGTATAGTGGTGGGGGTGGTGGTATAGTGGTGGGGGTGGTGGTGGTGGTGGTGGTGGTGGTGGTGGTAGTGGTGGGTGTGGTGATGGTAGTGGTGGTGGTGTGGTGGTGGTGGTGATGGTGGTATAGTGGTAGTGGTGGTGGTGGTAGTATAGTGGTGGTGGTGGTGGTGGTGGGTGGTGGTGGTATAGTGGTGGTGTGGTGGTGGTATAGTGGTGGGGGTGGTGGTGGTGATGGTCGGGGTGGTGGTGGGGGTGGTGATGGTGGTGGTGATGGTGTGGTGGTGGTGGTGGTAGTGGTGGTGGTGCTGGTGGTGGTGGTATAGTGGTGGGGTGGTGTGTGGTGGTGGTGGGTATGTGGTGGGGGTGGTGTGTGGTGGTGGTGGTGGTGTGGGGGTGGTGGTATAGTGGTGGGGGTGGTGGTGGTGGTGGTGGTGGTATAGTGGTGGGGGTGGGGGGGTGGTGGTGGGGGTGGTGGTTTTAGTGGTGGGGGGTGGTGGTGGTGGTGGTATAGTGGTGGGGGTGGTGGTGGTGGTATAGTGGTGGGGGGGTGTGTGGGTGGTGGTGGTATAGTGGTGGGGTGGTGGTGGTGGTATAGTGGTGGTGGGTGGGGGGTAGTGGGTGGGGGGTGTTGGTGTGGTGGTATAGTGGTGGGGGTGGGTGGTGGGGTTGGGTATAGTGGTGGGGGTGGGTGGTGGTGGTTGTGGTGGGGGGGTGGTTGGTATAGTGGTGGGGGTTGGTGGGGGTGGTGGTATAGTGGTGGGGGTGGGGGTGTGTGGTATAGTGGGGGGTGGTGGTGGTGGTATAGTGGTGGGGTTGTGGTGGTGGGTGGTGGTGGTGGTGGTGGTATAGTGGTGGGGGTGGGTGGTGGTGGTATAGTGGTGGGGGTGTGGTGGTGGTGGTGGTATAGTGGTGGGTGTGTGGTGGTGGTGGTGGTATAGTGGTGGGGGTGGTGGTGGTGGTATAGTGGTGGGGGTGGTGGTGGGGGTGGTGGTGGTGGTGGTGGTATAGTGGTGGTGGTGGTGGGGGTGGTGGTGGTATAGTGGTGGGGGTGGTGTGTGGTGGGGGTGGTGGGGTATGTGGTGGGGGTGGTGGTGGTGGTGGTAAGTGGTGGGGTGGTGTGGTGGTGTGTGGTAGTAGTGGTGGGGTGGTGGTGGTGATGGTGGTGGTGGGTGGTGGTGGTGGTATAGTGGTGGGTGGTGGTGGGTGGTGGTGGTGGGGGTGTGGTGGTGGTGGTGGGTGGTGGTAGTGGTGGTTGGTGGTGTACAGTGGTGGTGGTTGGTGGTGGTGGTGGTGGGGTGGTGGTAGTGGTGGGGTGGTGTGGTGGTGTGGTATAGTGGGGTGGAGTAGTGGTGGGGTGGGGAGTGGTGGTATAGCTATGATGGTGGTGTGATTAATATGTATTTGGGTATATTGTAGTACGTGTATGGATGCGTCATATGGTGGGGTGTGTCCTCCATGGTGTCTGTGATCGTAAGTTAAGTTGGTGCTTGTCATAGTCTCTGTGGGATATGTCTTATCTCATAAAGAAGTCAGAAAGGAGTAAAAGCATCAGACGTTATCAAGTAAAAGAAAGAAAAAGTACGAAATAATGAAACACGGAATAAATATGCGATGCATAAATTTAGGTCGTATATTATATACCAAGTGATATTATAATATGTTTATAGTTATCCCCGTGTGGATGTTCTCATAGTTGGGGAGAGATCCACCATACAGTCTCTAAACAGGGTTGAGTAAAAGCTTTTACGTTATCATCCCCCCTTGATGACTGTCTTCAATCTTTAAATCACCGCCGCAATGTTGCTTCTCTTGCTATCTTCTACAGTACCGTTATTTTCATGCTCACTGCTCTTCTGAACTTACTAACTGTATGCCTCCTCCCCTCCCGCGGCCTCGCTTAGCTTCCTCACCACACGGAGCTTAAAATATGGTTTATATTATAGGAGTATCCTTCCTATAATACGGGGACGAAAACAATATATAATTATATATGTGTGTGTAAATAATATATAAATAATATTGTCACCTGTATCACCTGCCTATGAGATTCCTGTATTCACCGATGAGACTACGAGACACTCAAAAGCTTCTTCCCTTTATGACTGTATCTTTCATCTACTTATTGGTATTTGACCGACGTAGTGGACATCTTCTTCTTCTTGTGACCTTTGACGCTTAGTATCGCTTCATAGGTCCTCTTCAACTTCGTCTCCTTCGTTAACAAAGTTGTCAACTCTTCCCTTGGCTATTTCACCTGGGATGCTAAGACATTTTCATTAGTTTTTTATCCTTATACTAACCATAAATAAAGATGAAAGGGTTCAGCCAGGAAGCAGAGGGCTGAGAGGAAGGGTCAGTGTGGTGATAAGGAGGAGACGCAGATCGTGGGTAGTGGACAATACTGTAACCTTATACCTTATACTATACTATATATATCAAGTATAGGCGTCCAGCCTCTGGCCCCTTTGCTTTTGGCTCTGTTCTTGCGGCTGGAACGTGGCAGCGAGCCACGTTCCAGCCAATTAACTCATTACGCTAATTACTCATTAAGGGCTTGTTCTATGCAAAAAGTTTGTTGCACAGACCCCCATTGCTTTTGACAGCACTACTTGGATGTCAAATTTCAGCTTAATCCGACAATATTTAGGAGTAGTTATTCACTTTTTGGCTTAAACTTGGTTCCACGGGTCTTATGGTAAGAAGCAGCTCGCATCGCTCGCTGCCAATCAAGTATAGGGGTTTCCAGCCTCTGGCCCCTTTGCATTTGGCTCAGTTCTTGCGGCTGGAACGTGACGCGACCCAACGTTCACCCAAATTTAACCTCATTACGCTAATTACTCATTAAGGGCTTGTTCTACGCAAAAAGTTTGTTGCACAGACCCCCATTGATTTTGACAGCACTAATTGCATGTCAAATTTCAGCTCAATCCGACAATAATTAGGAGTAGTTTACGCTAATTACTCATTAAGGGCTTGTTTTACGCAAAAAATTTGTTTCACAAACCCCCATTGATTTTGACAGCACTACTTGCATGTCAAATTTCAGCTCAATTCGACAATAATTAGGAGTAGTTTACGCTAATTACTCATTAAGGGCTTGTTTTACGCAAAAGGTTAGATGCACAGACCCCCATTGATTTTGACAGCACTACTTAAATGTCAAATTTCAGCTCAATCCGACAATATTTAGGAGTAGTTGTTCACTTTTTGGCTTAACTTGGTTCCACGGGTCTTATGGTAAGAAGCAGCTCGCATCGCTCGCTGCCAAATATTTTCAAATTTTCATTTTTTGCCTTTTCTCAACTAAAAGTAAGAGTGTGCCAGATTCTACGTACATAGATACATACATCAGGGTGTGTACGTGACTGGGTGTGGGGGGTTCGTGGTGGTGGTGGTATAGTAACGTACATGTGTGTGTGTGTGTGTGTGTGTGTGTGTGTGTGTGTGTGTGGTGTGGTGTGTGTGTGTGTGTTTTGTGGTGTGGGTGTGTGTGTGTGTGTGGTGTGTGTTATTTATATATACTGTACATTTACCTATTCATACATACACACCCACAGTATTTTCCACCACAAACGTAGGCCCTTGTACTAAAGACTGCTATTACTAGCCTGGGTTTGTTAGGCAGGGAAGGCTGATTAAGCCCGAGGTGTGTTAGCCTTGCCTTTTTAATTAACTGTTGACTGAGACATGAGAGTAATTACAGGGAAATGATGGGAAAAGGGGAAAAGAGAGAGAGAGAGGAGAGAGAGAGAGAAGGAGGGAGGGGAGAGAGAGAGAGAGAGAGAGAGAGAGAGAGAGAGAGAGAGAGAGAGAGAGAGAGAGAGAGAGAGAGAGAGAGAGAGAGAGGAGAGAGAGAGAAGAGAGAGATGAGGAACTTCAAAAAAAAAAAAAATTAGTAAGTGTAGAATGGAAATAATAATACAAAACGAAGAGAATGAGAATAATGTGGGGAGAGGAGAGAGAGAGAGAGAGAGAGAGAGAGAGAGAGAGAGAGAGAGAGAGAGGAGAGGAGAAGAGAGAGAGAGGGAGAGAGAGGAGAGGGGAGAGAGAGAGAGAGAGAGAGAGAGAGAGGAGAGAGAGAGAGAGAGAGAGAGAGAGAGAGAGAGGGGTAATGCGCACAGTTGGTAATTACTCGTGCAAATATAAGACAATTCTCCCTTTAATTGGGAGGAGGGTTTGTTATGCGGGAAGAATGAGCCAATCAGCGTGTGTTTTTGGGAAGTCAAGGCTCCTCATTATCCCTCGGGGACACATGACTAAGCAGCTTTTTAATTTTTTATGTAGTGATTTTTCTGGGTTCAGTTATTATGGCTTTAGTCTTTACGTTTTTTATCACATCTTCAATTTTTCCTCCTCCTCCCCCTTCTCCCCTCCTCTCCTCCTCCTCCTCTTCCTCCTCCT
>JACEEZ010001279.1:0-2500 GCA_016584305.1 Chionoecetes opilio
GTTAGTAGTAGTAGTAGTGGTGGTGGTGGTGGTGATTGTGGTTGAGGTGGTGGTGGTGGTTGAGGTTGCTTCGTTTTTTCCCACGCAATCACAACAGTTCGTCTGACTCTTCACCGTGAAAACCCCTCCTCATGACCTCCGGCTGACCCTGTGTTATACCTGACCTTGCAACATGACCACCGAGGTGACCTGGGGGGAGGGAGGGAGGGAGGGAAGGAGGAAGGGAGGAGGGAGGGAAGGAGGAAGGGAGGAGGGAGGGAGAGAAGGAGGGAGGGAGGGAGAGAAGGAGGGAGAGAAGGAGGGAAGGAAGGAGGGAGGGAAGGAACGGAAGTGACGTGTGTGTTAATGAGTTTTGAGCGTGTTGGGAGAGAGAGAGAGAGAGAGAGAGAGAGAGAGGGAGAGGGAGAGGGAGAGGGAGAGGGAGAGAGAGAGAGAGAGTAAAACAAATTAATGTCACAAGTCAAGGGTTAGTAGAGCAAATAAAACAAGTTATAGAACCATTAAAACGTCGAAAAAAACAAAAACATTTACACACAAAAACTACAACAACAACAACAACAACAACAACAACAACAACAACAACAACAACAACAATAAAAATTAACATCTAACAAACACTGAAGGTCAAACAAACACACACACAAACACACAAACACACCTTAATCAACAAACACATTTTTAGATACCACTCCAAAACACACACACACACACACACACACACACACACACACACACACACACACACACACACACACACACACACACACACACACACACACACACACACACACATACACACACATACAAAGCATATCCTTGCCGTTAGGTAAGAAGACAGGAATTATACACACACACACACACACACACACACACACACACACACACACACACACACACACACACACACACACACACACACACACACACACACACACACACACACACACACACACACACACACACACAAATAAAATAGTCTTTCTTTGCTACCCATCTGTCCTTGCATTTAAAAACCGTTGCAAGGAATTCTAACCTTACTAGAACCACAACAAAAGGGTTAAAATCAACTACTTACCCTCTGGCCCTACTAGAAGACCACTGCAAGGGATTCTAACCTTACTAGAGCCTGTATAGAAGGGTTGGAATCATGTAGTCACCCTCTGGCCATCCTCGGGACCACATTATTGAGATGAGATGGAAACGAATTCGGAAGACGCTGGGTGGTGGTGGTGGTGGTGGTGGGGGGGGGGGAAAGGGAGGGGAGGGAGGGGGATAAGGGAAGGGGGGCTTGGGGGGAGGTAAAGGGATGGGGAGGGGGGCTTAGAACACTGCCAGAAGGTAGGGGGAGCTAAAAAAGAGAGAAAATGGGGTGGTTAGGTTAAAAAGAGAGAGAGAGAGAGAGAGAGGGTTATGTTTAAAAGAGAGAGAGAGGGGGTTAGGTTAAAAAGAGAGAAAGGAGGGAGTTAGGGCAAAGAGAGAGAGAGATAGGGGGTTAAGAAAGAGAGAGAGGGAGGTTATGTTAAAAAGACAGAGAGGGGGGCTTGTGTTAAAGAGAGAGAGAGAGAGTGAGAGAGAGAAGAGAGAGAGAAGAGAGGAGAGAGAGAGAGAAGGGGCTTAGTTAAAGAGACGAGAGAGGGTTAGGTTAAAAAGAGAGAGAGGGGGTTATGTTAAATAGAGAGAGGGGTTAAAAAGAGAGAGAGGGGGTTATGTTAAATAGAGAGGGGGGTTAAAAAGAGAGAGAGGGGGGTTAAAAAGAGAGAGAGGGGGTTAAAAAGAGAGAGAGGGGGGTTAAAAAGAGAGAGAGGGGGGTTAAAAAGAGAGAGAGGGGGGTTAAAAGAGAGAGAGGGGGGTTAAAAAGAGAGAGAGAGGGGGTTAAAAAGAGAGAGAGGGGGGTTAAAAAAGAGAGAGAGGGGGGTTTAAAAGAGAGAGAGGGGGGTTAAAAGAGAGAGAGGGGGGTTAAAAAGAGAGAGAGGGGGGTTAAAAAGAGAGAGGGGGGTTAAAAAGAGAGAGAGGGGGGTTAAAAAGAGAGAGAGGGGGAGGGTCAGGGTATTGGGGAAATGCTTTACTATCTAACTATCAATCCCTTATACCTTACAAAACTATCAATAGTGTATTATTAACTTGAAAATTATATACGTGCTATTCCTTCACTGTCTTTATTTATATCTAATGTTTCCTATAGTAATAATTTAAATGCCTCTGATGACTAACCTTATTTTCTCTTTTTACAGGTAAGTGAGATGACCCTTTGCTGTGAGGACCCCGTGGTAAAGAGAGAGAGAGAGAGAGAGAGAGAGAAGAGAGAGAGAGGAGAGAGAGAGAGAGAGGAGAGAGAGAGAGAGAGAGAGAGAGAGAGAGAGAGAGATAGAGAGAGAGAGAGAGGAGAGAGAGAGAGAAAACCCTTGACAATCATCTTTTTATCATTTGAGAGAGAGAGAGAGAGAGAGAACCCTTGAAATCTCTTTTTATCATTTGAGAGAGAGAGAGAGAGAGAGAGAGA
>JACEEZ010001279.1:7500-10000 GCA_016584305.1 Chionoecetes opilio
AAACCACATCTGCGTCGAGTAAACATCTGCTTTTATTTATATTTTTGTTCATCAGTAAGGTAAACAGGAACGCCTTTAACAACCTTCTAACAACCTTCTAACAACCTTCTAACAACCTCCTAACAACCTTCTAACAACCTTCTAACAACCTTTTAACAACCTTCTAACAACCTTCTAACAACCTTCTAACAACCTTTTAACAACCTCCTGTTTACGCCACGGATATTTTGTTGCCTAGAATAGCGTCCTTGGTGTTAGATATCATAGCGAAGTGTTAGCTCTTATGTTTAGCGTTTATTCTTACATCTTTAAGTTTTATGAATAGCGTCCTTGGGTTTAGGTATCATGCCAGTCTTAGATCTTATGTTAATCAAGACGGTATCAATTTCACTCTTGGCATCAGGAATTATATGCTAGAAAAAGGTGATATTGTGTGTTAGTATCAGGAAATTTTAGGTTTAGTCAATACAAACTATATCTTATTTATTATCTGAAGCTTTTGTGTTGGTAGTAATAGTAGAAGTAGTAGTAGTAGTAGTAGTAGTAATAGTAGTAGTAGTAGTAGTAGTAGTAGTAGTAATAGTAGAAGTAGTAGTAGTAGTAGAAGTAGTAATAGTAGTAGTAGTAGTAGTAGTAGTAATAGTAGAAGTAGTAGTAGTAGTATAGTAGTAGTAGTAGTAGTAATAGTAGAAATAGTAGTAGTAGTAGTAGTAGTAGTAGTAGTAGTAGTAGTAGTAGTAGTAGTAGTAGTAGTAGTAGTAGTAGTAGTAGTAGTAGTAGAAGTAGCAGTTATTGTTGTAGTAGATGGAGGAAAACTAGAAGGAGGAATAGGAGTACAGTTAATGTTGTAGTTAACATCATTCAACACTTCCATCTTTGTCACAGTAACCTAGTCTGAATCGAACAATTGTGAACATAAAGAGTAAACACACTCACTCAATCAGGTTACGTTTCCCCCCCTTCCCCCTCCTCTCCCCTCTCTTCTCCCCTTCTCCTCTCCCCCCTTCCCCCTTCCCCCTCCCCTTCCCCCCCTCCTCCTCCCCCAACACGCATCAGTTAGCTATAAAAGGCCTCCCCCAACACCCCCTGTCCCCCGCACCAGAAAGTCAACACCAGTCGTGCCTTGGGACCCATTCCGCGCGTCTGTTTTGGCAACCCGATACTTAAATTTAGTTGCAAGTCTTGAGTCTCTTTGTGTTGCTCTTTATGGCTCACAGATAAAGTTTATGTAGGTTTTTGTAGGTTTTTGTGTGTGTAATGGATAAGAGGATATTATGCAAAGTTTTTTTTTATCCTTACACAATGCTGGTATAGCCGTGAAGAGGACATTTTCTGAGGCTAAATCCTCCGTTATCTTATTTTGTTCATATTTTGCCTATTTAAAAAAAAAAAAATTCTCTTCTTTTACATTGTTTTCTTATTTTCTTCACATTTTGCCTTTTTTTTTATAGTTTTTCTCTACTTTTACATTGTTTTTCGTTTCCCAGTTTTTATTCACCTCTTTAATATAACTTTTAACTCCATTTTCTATTTTTTTCTCTCATTTTACTTAATTCGTCTATCGTTTTTTACGCACTTTTTTTCTGTATATTTATTTTAGTTCCCAGTTTCTACTTACCTCTTTAGTTTTCATTCCCTTCTTTTCTCTTTTTCTTTTCTTCTGACTTCTTTCTGGACGGACTTTACGTGCTCTACTATAACTGTATAACTCTACTAAAGCTCTACTGACGCTACTTTTTCTGACTATACTAACTCTACTGACTACTTTTTCTGACTCTACTGACTCTACTTTTTCTGACTACTTATTATACTAACTACTTATTATACTAACTCTACTGAATCTACTTTTTCTGACTACTTATTCTACTAACTCTACTGACTCTACTTTTTCGAACTCTACTAACACTACTTTTTCTGACTGCTGACACTACTTCTCCTTCCTTTGTCCTGCCATCTACCATTACCCATAACTACCTTCACCCATTACCATTCAACCACCTCGTTCCGCCCTCCTACCATTACCTTATCCAACCACCCCATTATCTGCCCGCTGGATGTCCCTACAGCCTCTTATCGCGTGCCCCCTTATCAGTGGCTTATCTGCAGTAATGGCAATGTTGTGTCGCGCCATACTCGTGTCAACTCTTGGGGTCATTTGTATTCAAGGTCAATTTTTTATGTTTTTCTTATTTGAGGTCAGAAGGGAAAGTTTTTGAAGCTTTATTTTCCGTCTATCTTTATTTTTTAAGCTTTATTTTCGAGGTTTTTTTTGAGAGAGAGATTTTCCGCCCATATTTTTAAAGCTTTATATAAGAGTTTTTTTTTTTTTGAGAGAGAGAGAGAGAGAGAGAGAGAGAGAGAGAGAGAGAGAGAGAGAGAGAGAGAGAGAGAGAGAGAGAGAGAGAGAGAGAGAGAGAATATTTCCTTTGTTTTATTTATTTACACTATTATACATTTATTATTATATATACTATATTATTTATATTTATATTATGTTATA
>JACEEZ010001279.1:12500-20000 GCA_016584305.1 Chionoecetes opilio
AGAAGGAAAAGGAAGAAAGAAAATAAGAGAATAAGAAGGAATTGTGAAGGTAGAGGAGGAATGAAGAAGAGAGTAAAGACGAGAATATTGAAAAAAAACTATGGATAAGAAATTAAGAAGAAAAAGATACGGAGATACAAGAGAAGAAAAGGGAAGAAAAATAGAAAATAAGAGATTAATAGAGAATTTTAAAGGTAGAGATAAAAAAAAAACGCCAAATTAACACGATAAGAAATGAAGTAAAGAAGAAAATGGCAACAAGGGAAAAGAAAATTGAAGAAAAAATGATAAATAAGATAATATGAAGGAAATATAATGGTAGAATGATCAAGAAACCGGAAAATTAACACAATAAGAAATGAACTAAAGAAGAAAACAGAGATTACAGAGAAGGAAAGTGGAGAAAGAATAAGAAATATGATAATACGAAGGAAAATATAATGGTAGACTGATCAAAAAACCGACAAATCAACACAATAAGAAATGAAAAATAGGAGAAAAAAGTAACCAGAAAGAAAAAAAGTGAAGAAAAAATAAGAAAAAGAAAATAAGGAAGATATTTAAAGGTAGAATGAAAAAAAAACTGGAAAATTAACACAGTAAGAAATGAATTAAAGAAGGGAACTGCTATCAGGGAGAAGAATATGAAAGAAAAGGAAGAAATAAGATAATAAGAAGGAAATATAAAGTTAGAATGAACAAAAAACCGACAAATTAACACAATAAGAAATTAAAAAGAGGAGAAAAGAGTAACCAGAAAGAAAAAAAGTTAAGAAAAAAGGAAGAAAAAAAAATAAGAAGGAAATATAATGGTAGAATGATCAAAAAACCTTAAAATTTACGCAATAATAGATGAACTAAAGAAGAAAACTGCTATCAGAAAGAAGAAAAGTGAAGAAAGAATAAGAAAATAAGAGAATTAAAAGAATTGTTAAGATAAAATGATCAAGAAACCGGATAATTTACACAAAAAATAAAATAAATTGTCACTGAACTGAATAGCAATCGTTTAATCAACCAGAAATTACGTGCAAAACCTTTTATCTCAATTTTTTTTGTTTAACCTCATTTTATAAACACAAAGAACTCTAACTCAAAATAATGACTTAAACCTTACGAAATACCTGTTTACCCAAGAATAACCTCGCTTGATTTTAAAGGGAAGGGGTTAAACGGTTAAAAAGGGTTTATTTCCTTTCTATAACCTCGTCCAACCTCATTCAGTAAACACAAAGGAACTCTAACTCAAAATAATGACTTAAACCTTACGAAATAGCTGTTTACCCAAGAATAACCTCACTTGATGGGAAAAGGAAAAGTATACATGGGTTAAAAAGGGTTTATTTTCCTTCCCACAACCTCTTCCAACCTCATTCACTCAACACAAAGGAACTCTTAACTCAAAATAATGACTTAAACATTATACTAAATACCTGTTTGCCCAAGAATAACCTCACTTGATTTTAAAGAGAAGGGGTTAAATGGTTAAAAAGGGTTTATTTTCCTTCCCACAACCTCGTCCAACCTCATTCACTACACACAAAGGAACTCTAACTCAAAACAATGTTAAACCTTACGAAATAGCTGTTTACCCAAGAATAACCTCGCATGATGGGAAAGGGAAGAAGGGGTATACAAGATCTCTCTTCCTACAACTTAGTCCAAAAATATGGCTCCTCGGTCCCCAATCCTCGCCAAACACACACCTTTGCAAAGACCAACCACCAGTCTCAACATTTGCTGACACGAAATCCTGGCTTATAATGGTGGTAGTGGTAGTGGGGGTGGTAGTGGTGGTAGTAGTGGTAGTGGTGGTAGTGGTAGTGGTGGTGGTAGTAGTGGTAGTAGTGGTGGTGTGTTGGTGCCTCCATATTTACGTTCAGCTCAGGTCGAGTTCGATTTACAAGTCAGGTTGTGGGCGAGACGTGTGTGTATGTGTGTGTGTGTGTGTGTGTGTGTGTGTGTGTGTGTGTGTGTGTGTGTGTGTGTGTGTGTGTGTGTGGAGACGACCCGGCTATTGGTGCGTCCAGTCAAGTGGAATATTTACGGGTGGAAAGGAACGGTATTTTAGAGGTGGAGCAAAGTTTACGTGTGGCTAAATTGCATGAGTGACCTGGCGAAGGCGGTGAAGGAGGGAAGGAAGGAAGGTAATACAGGTGAAGGAGTGAAGGAAGGAGGGAATTACAGGTGAATGAGGGAAGGAAGGAGGGAATTACAGGTGAAGGAGTGAAGGAAGGAAGGTAATACAGGTGAAGGAGTGAAGGAAGGAGGGAATTACAGGTGAAGGAAGGAAGGTAATACAGGTGAAGGAGTGAAGGAAGGAGGGAATTACAGGTGAAGGAGTGAAGGAAGGAGGGAATTACAGGTGAAGGAGTGAAGGAAGGAGAGAAATACAGGTGTAGGAGGGAAGGAAGAAAGGAATACAGGTGAAGGAGTGAAGGAAGGAGAGAAAGAAAGAAGAATAGTAAAAGATCAGATTGTTGAGAAGGAAGGAAGGAACGAAGGAAGGAAAGAATTACAGAAGAATAGAATAGGATAGAAGAAAGGAGTGAAGGAAGGAAGGAAAGAAGGGGAAAAATCAGAGTGCGTTGAAGAGAAAGCGAATGAAAGAAGGAAATATAAGAAGAAAGGGAATAAATCAGAGTATGTTGAAAAGGAGTGAAGGAAGGAAGGAAGGAAAGATAGGAGAAGAGAAGGAAGAGCAGACTGTGTTGAGAAGGCGTGAAAGAAGGAAAGAAGGAAGGAAGGAGGGAAGGAAGGAAGGAAGGAAGGAAGGAAGGAAGGAAAGAAAGAAGAAAAGGAAGAAGATCAGACTGTGTTGAGAAGGAGTGAAAGAAGAAAGGAAGGAAGAAAGGAAGGAAGGAAGGAAGGAAGGAAGGAAGGAAGGAAGGAAGGAGGGAGAGAAAGATAGAAGAGAAGGAAAAGATCAGAGTATGTTTGATAAGAGAGCCACGCCCTCCTAGTCCCTTCCCTCGCCTTCTTCAGTAGTTTAAGGTCAGGGTTTTGTCAAGTCGCCGCAGGAGGGAAGAAGGAAAAAAGTGAGGAGATAGGTAAGAGGAGAGAGAAGAGAGATAAGAGAGCAGCAGGAGAGAGGAGGGAGTAGAGTGGAGGAGAGAGAAAAAGAGAGAAGAAGAGAGAGAGAGAGAGAGAGAGAGAGAAGAGGAGAGAGAGAGAGAGAGAGGGAGGAGAGGAGAGAGAGAGAGAGACGAAATAATGTGCAACTGGATTCAAAAAGAAATATTTTGGGATTTGTGCAGACAAGAGTGTGTGTGTGTGAGAGAGAGAGAGAGAGAGAGAGAGAGAGAGAGAGAGAGAGAGAGAGAGAGAGAGAGAGAGAGAGAGAGAGAGAGAGGAGAGAGAGAGAGAGAGAGAGAGAGAGACAGAGAGAGAGGCAGAGAGAGAGAAAGAAGAGAGAGAAGAGAAAGAGAAGAGAGAGAGAGAGAGAGAGAGGAGAGAGAGGATGGAGAGGAGAGAGAGAGAGAGAGAGGAAATATAAGTTTTAGGTGAGGTTCAAGTTGTTAGTAAAAGAGGCAACATTTCTCTAGCCCAAAAAATTGTTAGTATTAGAGGCAACATTTCTCTAGCCCAAAAAATCGCCCAGGTTACCCCACTACCTCGTAAACCAGACTGCAAAATTGAACCGTCAAAATAAGATGCTTTGTGTTGACGTCACATAATTGGTTGTCATCTGAGAGACAATTTATCTTATATCCAATTTTTTTTGTAATTTTAAACCACATTCTTCTAATTTCTCAGGTTGATTTTTTTTACCTAATCTTTTTTTTATTATTATATTACTGGTTATTCTTCTTTTTGTTTCTTTATACATAGTTATCATGTAGTTCATCTAACTCCACTACAATCTATCCACTCCTTCATCCACCTACCACCTTGCCACTCCCATCTTACATATCCTCTCTCTCTCTCTCTCTCTCTCTCTCTCTCTCTCTCTCTCTCTCTCTCTCTCTCTCTCTCTCTCTCTCTCTCTCCTCTCTCTCTCTCTCTCTCGTCTCTCTCTCCTCTCTCCCCTCTCTCTCCTTCTTCTCTCTCTCTCTCTCTCTCTCTCACTATCACAAATCCTTCCACTCCTTCCTCCTCCTCCTCCTCCTCCTCCTCCTCCTCCTCCTCCTCCTCCATCAGGGTATCGAGGACCTCTGTGGGTGGGCAGCTGGGCGGGGATGGCTTGCCTATCTGTCTCTGACGCCCCACAACAAGAGGTCGCAGATGTAACATTCAAAACATTGCAAGGATTACATAGGATTACATAGGAATAACAGACACCAGGAGACCTAATGGTCCATGACGAGGGTATCTGCTGAACTACATACTACTAACTATCAACTACATGTAAGAAAACAGTTGGAAAATGATACCATGTCCCGAAAGAGGATAGGAACATGGAGTTACGTAGTGAAGAATGATAGGATATGAAATTACTAACTACAACTACCACTACCACTACAACTAATCGATACGGGGGACTAAATATGAATTCGCAGGGCACTATCAATACCCATTTACTTTACAGTGCGCGTCAAGTCTATTTTTAAATGTAGTTATTGTGCTGGCTTCGACAACATTTGCTGGTAGCTTGTTCCATCGTTCAACGACTTTAACATTAAAATAATTTTTACGGAGATCTGTGATGCAACGTTGACCGTTTAGTTTTAAACCATTATTTCTTGTTATCACTTGAGGAGAAAGCTCGAATAGGTTCTCTTGATTAATGACATCAAAACCTTTTAGGATCTTAAAGGACAAGGAGGAGGAGGAATAGAGAGATGTATATAGAGTAAGGATTTAGAGGAATGGAGTCAGGATTTAGAGGAGAGGGAGAAGCAGAATAAGAGTATAGACGAATAAAATTTATGTGTAGGAATAAAACAAACACTCACGCCTTACTGTCCTTACATATAATAGCCTTTTTGTTCTTAAATAATCGACAAATTAACATCAAATATCTAAGCAACGATAGAATAATCCACAGTTTGAAGTTAAAAGGTCCAAGAAGTTAAAAAAAGAAAAAAAAAAAAAAAGGACACGTACCTACAAAGGACTTGCGTTGGAAATTAGTTGGGTAAAAGGTCGAAAAAGCTGTAAAAAAATGGGTAAAAGGTCGAAAAAGCTGTAAAAAAATGGGTAAAAGGTCGAAAAAGCTGTAAAAAAAAAAAAAATGGTGGTAAAAGGTCAGAAAAAAGCTGTAAAAAAAATGGGTAAAAGGTCGAAAAAGCTGTAAAAAAATGGGTAAAAGGTCGAAAAAGCTGTAAAAAAATGGGTAAAAGGTCGAAAAAGCTGTAAAAAATGGGTAAAGGGTCGAAAAAGCTGTAAAAAATGGGTAAAAGGTCAAAAAAGCTGTAAAATATGGGTAAAGGGTCGAAAAAACTAAAAAAATAGGTAAAAGGTCAAAAAAGCTGTAAAAAAAATGGGTAAAAGGTCAAAAAAGCTGTAAAAAAAATGGGTAAAAGGTCAAAAAAGCTGTAAAAAAATGGGTAAAAGGTCAAAAAAGCTGTAAAAAAAATGGGTAAAAGGTCAAAAAAGCTGTAAAAAAATGGGTAAAAGGTCAAAAAAGCTGTAAAAAAAAAAAAAAATGGGTAAAAGGTCAAAAAAGCTGTAAAAAAAATGGGTAAAAGGTCAAAAAAGCTGTAAAAAAATGGGTAAAAGGTCAAAAAAACTGTAAAAAAAATGGGTAAAAGGTAAAAAAAAGCTGTAAAACACACACACACACACACAAGACACACACAGGACACGTGCCTATAAATGACCCGCGGTTGGAAAAGTAGTTGGTCTAAAACGATGAAGACTTAATATTTAGTCTCCTTATCTAGCCTTGTATCTGTACGTTGTCTCGAGCCTTTAAATGTCTAGCGTTGGAAAAGTAGTTGGATAAAAGGTCGAAAAAGCTGTAAAAAAATGGATAAATGGTCAAAAAAGCTGTTCAAAAAAAATAATAACACACACAAACAGGACACGAGCCTATAAATGTCTAGCGTTGGAAAAGTAGTTGGATTAAAAGCCAAAAAAGCTATTAAAAGAAAATGCCTATAAAAGACTTATAGAAGAAGGATAGAAGGTCAAAACAGCTCCATAGAAGAAAATAAAAAAGACTTAAGACACGTGCCTATAGAGGACTAGCGTTGGAAAAGTAGGTGTTAAGAAAAACGATAAAGACTTAATGTTTTGTATCCTTATCTTCCCTTGTATCTTTTCCTTGTATCTCGCCTCGTGTTTGGCATCGAAGAGACACGATAAGACGGTCACGCTTTGTCGGCAGCCGTGTAGCAGAGTGTCAGGCCTCACCCCCCCCCCTTGACCCCCCTGTGACCTATCGTGACCTCTTACCTCCTTAAATACTCGTGTGCATTAGTTAACATAGACAGAGAAATTTGTTAAAGTGTCACCATTATTACTGAAAGAAAAAATTTGAATGTTAGTTGTTTTGTATATTGCTTTATTGACCATTTATTTGACCTCACTTGACCCCCATGTGACCTATGACCTCTTACATCTTTAAATACTCGTACATAATAGTAGTAAACATATAGACAGAGAAATTTGTTAAAGTGTCACCATTACTGTAAAAAAAAAATTGAGATGTTAGTTGATTTTTATATTGATTTATTGAACATTTATTTGACCTCTCTTGACCCCCCTGTGACCTGTGACCTCTTCTCTCCTTAAATACTTGAACATAATAATAGTAAACACTTCGACAGAGAAATTTGTTAAAGTGTCGCCTTTACTAGAAAAAAAAAGATGTTAGTTGCTTTTTATATTGCTTTATTGACCATTTATTTGACCTCTCGTGACCCCTCTTGACCTCTTACATCCTTAAATGCTCGTACATAATAGTAGTAAAGACATCGACAGAGAAATTTGTTAACATGTCACTTTTACTAGAATAAAGAGTTAGAATATTAGCTCCTTTTTATAGAACTTGATTTATTAAACATTTATGTAAACAGTCTTGGCAAGGTGACGCATAAATAAAGATTCTTCATTATACTTCCTGTCGAAAATAAAAGAAAAAACCTGTCGATTAAGAAAGAAAAAAAATGATAAATGAGGGTTTAGAATTTATTGACCAGCCGGACCACTCATAAAGAAAGACTATTTGCAGTGTTTACCGCCTCGGATTTAGAGTCGCAACGTTAAACTCTGAAGAGAAAAAACAACACTCGATTTTGAACACTTGCTGCAGTAATTTATCTACCTTTTAAGCTTTTGAACTTTTACTGCCTTAACTTATCTACCTATCTATCTATCTGGATTTCATACAAGTCAAAAAACAGAAGGAAAAACAGAGGAAGAAAAATATATAGGAACATCAAATCATTTTTAACAGAACATATCCACCACCACGCAACACCACCACCACCACCACGCAACACCACCACCACCACCACCACCACCACCACCACCACGCAACACCACCACCACCACCACGCAACACCACCACCACCACCACCACCACCACGCAACACCACCACCACCACCACCACC
>JACEEZ010001279.1:27500-37500 GCA_016584305.1 Chionoecetes opilio
AAAAAACTAACCCTGCATTTATTACACGCAATACAAAAGATCGAAAATACATTATCATCGCCTCGCATGCAAATGAATGTATCTGAAAAACCTGTCTTGGGAGTCAACGACAGGCATTGAAACTCCTGACACTTGGAACATTTGTAAGTCATTGCCACGAGAGGTCCTGAGATAATGTTCTTGCTATCATTATTATCATTATTGGTACTGACATAACGTTCTTGCTATCATTATTATCATTATTGGTACTGACATATCGTTCCTGCTCTCATTATTACTATTATCATTGTTGTTATTAATACCCTAAGGAGTGAATTCACGTATCCAGTTATTCTTAAAGCCTTCAGTTTCCCAGGGCTTGTATTATAGTAACCTTACGTTAATCTTGCCTAGAAGCCACGCCCCCTGCGTTCCCCCGATTTTCTACGTGGCAGCTGATTGGTGCACTCCTCGTATCATCACTACCACTCACAATATCCTCACTATACAACACCGCGTCACGTAGAAAAGGGGGGAGGCAGGGGGCGTGGCTTCTGGCAGGGGGCGTGGCTTCTAGGCAAGATTAACGTAAGGTTACTATAGTTTCCACGCCTTAACTCTTTGTCTTTCTATCTGCCTATAAGGGGATTTTTTATACGTGACGCCTCCATTAGTTCTTGCTTGTACTTTTGCTCATTTTAGTTTTCCAGGCCTTTTAGTATTAGTTTCCAGGCCTTAACTCTTCGTCCTTCTATCTCCCTCAAGGTGGATCTCAAATACGTGACGCGTCCATTAGTTCTTGCTTGTATTTTTGCTCGTCTCATTTTCCCAGGCCTTTTAGTTTTAGTTTCCAGGCCTCAACTCTTTGTCCTTCTATCTGCCTCAAGGTGGATCTCAAATACGTGACGCGTCCATTAAGTTTCCTTGTGGTTTCATTTGATACCACTCCTCCTTCAGTCTTTGGCCCGCTGCCCAGGTCGCCGGACTTGTACCTGCATCCTTGTAACTTTCAATTGGTTTTTCTGCTACACTCTTATTTGTAGCCTTTGTATATACGTGCAACAGTGTTTAAAATCTAGTTTCTTTCTATCTAAGTCTCTGTTTCTCTCTCTCTCTCTCTGTCTTACTCTAATACACTCATATTTCTAGCATGTGTAGCTATAGCTATATGTTATAATGTTTAAAATCTAGTTTCTTTCTGTCTAAGTCTGTTACACACACACTCTCTCTCTTTCGTCTCGTCTCCTCTCTCTCTCTCTCTCTTCTCTCTCTCTCTCTCTCTCTCTCTCTCTCTCTCTCTCTCTCTCTCTCTCTCTCTCTCTCTCTCTCTCTCTCTCTCTCTCTCTCTCTCTCTCTCTCTCTCTCTCTCTCTCTCTCTCTCTCTCTCTCTCTCTCTCTCTCTCTCTCTCTCTCTCTCTCTCTCTCTCTCTCTCTCTCTCTCTCTCTCTAATAGTCTCAAAAGTTCATTAGCTTCCTCGCTGGGAAAAAAAATTAATGTTTCCAGCCCAACCCTGTCTAGTTTCTTTTTTGTTTTTGTAAATATGATCCAAGGTGTATTTTTCCACCTAGCATTTTGCCCTTACTTAGTGTTAGTGTAGTGTGCTGGGGTGTAAGGGAAGGATGAGGAGGTGTAAGTGGGTAGCCGTGTGTTTAAAGGCTGTGTTAGTAGCGTTAGTGTTAGTATTTTCTGACACTGAGTATATTTCGAGTTTAGGTTAATGTGGTATCATTTCTTGGGTTTTGTATTTGGTTTATTTTGGTTTTTCTTTGTAGTGGAGAGATGAGAAGAGAAGGAGGAGGAGGAGGAGGAGGAGGAGGAGGAGGAGGAGGAGGAGGAGGAGGAGGAGGAGGAGGAGGAAGATAGAAGAATAGAAGAAGGAGGAATAGGAGTAGTAGAAGGAAAATATATAAAGAGCATTAAATACCAGAATAAGGAGGAGGTGAAGAAGAGAAGGAGAAGGAAGATAGAAGAGAAGGAGGAGGAGGAGGAGAAGAAGGAGAATATCACAAGAACATGCATAAAAGAAAAAAGGAGGAGGCGAAGGAGGAGGTGAAGAAGAGAAGGAGGAGGATGAGGAGAATATCACAAGAGCATTAAATACCAGATAAAAGAAGAAAGAGGTGAAGAAGAGAAGGAGGAAGAGAAAGAGGAGAAGAGGAAAAGGAGAATATCATAAGTGCAAGAATACCAGAAAAAAGACGGAAGAGATGAAGAAGAGAAAGAGGAGGAGAAGGAGAAGGGGAATATCACAAGAACATTAAATACCAGAAAAAAGGAGGAAGAGGTGAAGAAGAGAAGGAGGAATTGAAGGAAGAAGAAGAGGAGAAGGAGTATATTCAAAGAGCAAGACATACCAGAAGGTCAACAAGTGTCTCTCTATCAGACAAGAAATAAGACTGAGAGGCAAATCAGGGAATCCAATACTACTTAAATTAAGGTCAAGAGTTGCACAAGGGGATTAGACGCACTACTGAGGATTAACAAAGGATTAAATAGATCTAATACCAATTATACTTTACTTATAGTGGATATTTAACCCCTTGAGACCCACAACGTAATTTCCATTGTAATTTGGATACCATTAGACGATTTTTGGTGACTATAAACAATATTTTAATAGATATGCCCTGTTTAGTATCCTTGTCCACTAGTTAATTTGGTATATTTCGTTACTTTTCGTAATTTTATGGCTAACAACAGACGATTTTATATAGCAAAGGAAAGATCTGGGCGTGAAAGGGTTAATTAAATAGATCTGTAACCAACTCAACTTTACTTATAGTTGATATATATAATGAAAATGAAGGTATTTCTATAACTGTTGGATATTAATTAACTAAACGTAAAATTGATAGTTTATTCGACTGTTGGAATTTATACAGGAAAATAAATGTCGTTGTATGAATTGAATGAATGATCAACGCCTTGTGATTAACGAAATTCTGGCTTATTAGCGAACATTACGATGACAAGAAACGGTTCGTTAAAGCATTCTTAATACAACGTTATGGTCTTTCACGTTCATAACATGTTGAATTAATTGAGAGTTGAGAGAGAGAGAGAGAGAGAGAGAGAGAGAGAGAGAGAGAGAGAGAGAGAGAGAGAGAGAGAGAGAGAGAGAGAGAGAGAGAGAGAGAGAGAGAGAGAGAGAGAGAGAGAGAGAGAGAGAGGAGAGGAGAGAGAGAGAGCGACGGAGGAGAGAGAAGAGAGAGAGAGAGAGAGAGAATATAATACCTGACGAAGAAGGAAATTAAGAAACAGAAAGGAATGAAGATATTAATCCATATATCCATGAAATTATCCAGCCTCCTTTTAAAACTCCCTAATGACTCCACACTAACTACCTGTCTACTGAGTCCATTCCAATCATTTACCACCCTATTTGTGCACCAGTATTCCCTATTTCCATATACAAGCTGGGACATTTATTTGGCGCAAAGGAGAAAATCGTAGAGGACGTGGGTAATAAAGTGTGTTTTGGGACCGGTTTGTATGTCTTTTGAACCCATAGTGTGTGTGTGTGTGTGTGTGTGTGTGTGTGTGTGTGTGTGTGTGTGTGTGTGTGAGGTGAGGTAAGGTGAGGTTGTATATGGAGGGGATTGTTCTCTTCTTAGTGTTAGGTTTTGTGGGTCCTAGTGGTTGTGGTAGTGGTGGTGGTCCTGGTGGTGGTGATGGTGGTGGTGGTAGTGGTGGTGGGGGTGGGGGTGGTGGTGGTGGTGGTCCTGGTGGTGGGGGTAGTGGTGGTGGTGGTGGTCCTGATGGTGGTGGTGGTGGTGTGGTTGGTGGTGGTGGTGATGGTGATGGTGGTGGTGGTGGTGGGGGTAGTGGTAGTGGTGGTGGTGGTGGTCCTGGTGGTGGTGAAGCAAAGTGGTGGTGACGCCCTTGTCTGGTTCTTCCCAACACCAACACCACCATGTCAACACCGCCTTACAGAGAGTTAGGTTATTGAGTCTTGCTTTTACACGAAGAATATATCATTTTCCTTATTTTTCTTTTGGTTCGTCTATATATTTCCTGAAGAAGAAGAAGAAGAAGAAGAGAAGAAGAAGAAGAAGAAGAAGAAGAAGAAGAAGAAGAAGAAGAAGAAGAAGAAGAAGAGGAAGAAGAAGCAGAATTATTATTATTATTATTATTATTGTCATCGTTTTCTTTTTCTTTTCTTTTTTTTTCCTTTTTTTTATTTTTTTTACAGTATCAAAATATATAGTCTAATTCAAATAACGTTAAAAAAATGTCTTACCTTAATCCATCCGTTTTTCACTATCTTGCAATATATTTTACCTTTACCCTATTCTAACATAACAAAATACTTAATACATCAGTTCCACAACATCTAACTACATCTGAATTATCCTAACTATTAACAAAACTCATCCATAACACTAATCTAACCCACTATCTATTTATCTAACCTATTCTAACCACTTATAAACGATTATAAACCTCTACCACATCACTAACCCCATTTCCCCATAACTTAACCCACCTAACTATCTTTATAACCCATTCTAACCCCTTCTAACACTTCTAACTTCTCACTTCTAACACTCTAAGATTCAGACACTTCTAAACACAGTACCACATCTCTAACCCCATTTCCCCATAACCTAACCTACCTTACTCTCTTTCTAACCCACCACACACCACGCTTACCCACCTACCCACCTACCCACCACCACCACATGTCACTGTATACACAAAGGCAACCCCTCAGCCCACCCATACCCACCACCAACCCGTAACCCACCTCCCCTACCCCCAGCCCACCCTAACCCAGACCCTCCCCACCACCAACCCACCTCCCCCAACCTCGACCCACCACCTGTCTAGCTGCTTCAGGCCACATAATACAATAGCGAAGGTCACAAGTCTCTTTACCACCCACGGGAAGACCTGTCAAGCCCTCCCTTATACCGTCCTTCTTGCCTCCCTCACGCCCGCACGCCCGTAAGCCCACCCACCTACCTCTTACACCCTTACAAACCCCCCACCCACCCACACCCCCACCCCACCCCCCACCCATTCCCCCAACCCCACACCCATCACAGGAGTTTCTTTCTCTCACTGTCTCTCTTTTCCTTTCGCCCTCCCATTAGTTTCAGTGTTCTACCTCTCTCTGACTTTCTTTATTCTCTCTCTCTCTCTCTCTCCTTCTCTCTCTCTCCTTCTCTCTTCTCTCTCTCTCTCTCTTCTCTCTCTCTCTCTCTCCCTCTCTCTCTCATCTCTCTCTCTCTCTCTCACCTCTGTATTTCTCTCTCTTCTCTCCTCTCTCTCCTCCTCCTCTCTCCTCTCCTCTCTCCTCACTCTTCTCCTCTACTTCCACCCGTCACTTGTCTCCACTTGAATTCTCTCTCTCCTCGTCTCCCCTCCTCGCTCTCTCTCCTCTATTCTCCTCCTCCTCTCTCCTCTCTCCTCTCTCTCTCCTCTCTCTCTCTTCACTCACTTTCTCCCTTCTTCTCTCTCTCTCTCTTCCCTTCCATTCTCCTCTCTCTCATGCTTCTGTCTCTCTCTCTCCCTCTCTCCCATCCGTTCTAATCGTCCCCACATTTCACACCTCTCAAATCGGCGCCAAACTCCCCCTTTTAAAACCCGCCTCTGTACACTCCCGTTCCCCCACACGTTTTACGACATCATTCATTATTTTACCTACTGGATTTTATTTTTTATTATTATTTTATTTTTTTACTTTTGCATCGTGGTTTATAATTATGTAGATTAGTGTTTACGTGCGTGTGTGCGTGTGTGCGTGTGTGTGTGCGTGGGTGTGGGTGTGTGTGTGGTGTGTGTGTGTGTGTGTGTGTGTGTTTGTTTGTGTAGTGTGTGTGTGTGTGTGTGTGTGTGTGTGTGTGGGCGTGGGTGTGGGTGTGTGTGTGTGAATTTCTCTGTGATAACGATAGAAACCACAGTAATAATGCTAATAATGATAATAATAATAATAATAATAATAATAATAATAATAATAATAATAACAATAACAATATAAACAGAAGCAAACAAAATAGACATTAACTCATTTTTTGTACACGTTCAAACACGCGCCTTGGTTTCGCTTCTCTAAAATTCTCGCTTCATGGACTCCTCAATAAGTAATAATAATACCAATAGTAGCCACAAAAACAAAGCGAAACAGACATTAACACAAATCTTACACACAATTGAACATACAAACACAGCCTCGATTTCGCTTCTGTAAGTTTCGCTTCATGGATTTCTTAATAAGTAATAGCGATAACCACACTTATAATACCAAAAACATAAACAAAACAGACATTTACTCCATCATTTACACACACTTGAACGTACAAACATAGCCTCGGTTTCGCTTCTGTGCTTCTCGCTTCATGGAGTTTTTGTCACCTCCGAGTTTCCGACAAGTTTGTTTACGCTCCGCCGGTCTCAAGCTTGTAATGAGCGGTGACCAGCTTGACAACGCGATGACAGGCGGTTAAAGTGGTGGGGGGGGGGGATGGTGTTGGGGGTGTTAATAGTGGTAAAAAGGAATTGTGGAGGGATGGTAAGGGGGGGGGGGGTGTTGGGGGGTTAATAGGAGGGGTTTTTAAAGTGGGGAAGAGGTTGACAACACGATGACTGACGTTTTAAAGGGGAAGAGATGGTGTTGGGTGTTAATAGTAGTTGTGGAGGGGAGGAAAGGAGGGGGGGTAAGGGGTGTTGGGGGGTTAATAGGAGGGGGTTTTAAAGGGGGGAAGAAGTAGTGTTAGGGGTGTTATACGATAATATAAGAACAAAAACCAGCAAGTTAAGTAAAAGAGTACCGATGGCATAAAAGGAAAATTAACTTCTATACGTGAACTCTCGCCTAGACGTGTTAGAACAAAGCCTTTACTAGGGCTTTGTGTTAGAATGTATGTACAGTACGATAGCTGCTGTGGCTACTGCAAATGACCCTCGCTAGACGTGTTAGAATGTACAGTACGATAGCTGATGTGGCTTTCTCTTGTTTACTGAAGGGTAACAAGTGTGTGGCGCCACTCAGGAGGAGGAGGAGGAAGAGGAGACGAGGAGGAGGAAGAAGAGGAGAATAGGAAGAGGAGGAGAGATAGAAGAGGAGAAAAGGAGGAGGAGAAGGAGGAGGAGGAAGAGGAGAAGAGGTGGTGCAATGAGGAAGACGAGGAGGGGAGGAAGAGGATGAAGAGGAGAATAGGAGGAGGAGGAGGAGGAGGAGGAGGAGGAGGAGGAGGAGGAGGAGGAGGAGGAGGAGAGAGGAGGAGGAGGAGGAGAGGAAGAGGAGGAGGAGAGGAGGAGGAGGAGGAGGAGGAGGAGGAGGCTATATATACTCCCCTGTAGCTATACTGTGACTAAAAAGTAGGATATTTATAAATGAAGGTGAATATTGTAATGCTCAAATGAAGAAAATAGCAGAGTAAAGAATTAGACCAAAAACTAAAGGATAATCAAATATACAAATGCAAACTTCATCCTGAATTGATTAAAAAAACATAACCTCAAATTTGAGTTTCTTAAATAACAGGTCATTATACGTTAACACACGAAGGATTAACTCGTAAACACGTATCGATGTCTATAATTTCCACTCTTCAATAGATAGATGAAGTAACTAAGTAGCATTGATTATATAGTATCCTACACTGAGTTAGTATCAATAAGGATCAGTTTCCAGCTTTCCAGTATATTATTTCTAGTATTATTGCTAGTTATATCACTCCTTAGATTCGCTTCGGTTTCGTTACATAGCTATTTGATCACTTGGCAGTTTCTTTTTTTTTTGGGTGAGCAAAGAGTGAACAATACTTTATGGGTGAGGAATAGTTTATGTGTTGTCATTGTTTTCTAAGTTACTTGCTAGTGTACTGGGTGAGAGAGAGAGAGAGAGAGAGAGAGAGAGAGAGAGAGAGAGAGAGAGAGAGAGAGAGAGAGAGAGAGAGAGAGAGAGAGAGAGAGAGAGAGAGAGAGAGAGAGAGAGAGAGAGAGAGAGAGAGAGAGAGAGAGAGAGAGAGAGAGAAAGTGGAAATAGCTTTACAGGAGATTATTCGTTTTCGTAGTAATGGTGGTAGTAATGATAATAGTTGTAGTAAGAGTAGTGGTGGTGGTGGTGATGGTGATGGTAGTGGTTTTTACTCGTCGCCAAGTAACCACACGCAAAGAATTTTAAAAAAGGGGTCAATGAATGGCTATTTTTTTTTCTTCTTCTTCTTCTTCTTCTTCTTCTTCTTCTTCTTCTTCTTCTTCTTCATCCTTCTTAGCAGGTATTCAAGCACACCTTTTTCTCTAATCACTTTCCTTCCCTTATCTCTCACTATTACCTCCTTCCCCCCCTTACACGACCCTCCCACTAACCCTCCCACTGTAACCCTCCATCTCCTCCCTTCTCCCTCCTACTAACCCTCCTCTCTCCCTCCTTTCCCTCCCTTCTCCCACCCACTAACCCTCTCTCTCCCTCCTTTCCCTCCCTTCTCCCGCCCACTAACACCCACTCTCCCTTCTTTCCCTCCCTTCTCCCGTCACACTTCAAGAAGCCCGCACGCGCCTGTGGTTACGAAGGAGGAAGGAAGGAAGGAAGGAAGGAGGGAGGAAGAGGAGGAGGAGGAGGAGGAGGAGGAGGAGGGAGGAGGAGGAGGAGGAGGAGGAGGAGGAGGAGGAGGAGGAAAGGAAGGAGAGGAGGAGGAGGAGGAAGAGGAGGAGGAGGAGGAGGAGGAGGAGGAGGAGGAGGAGGAGGAAAGGGAGAGAGAGACAGAGAGAGAGAGAAGTATGTAACGGGAAAAAACTGGACGGCAAGATAAAAAAAAATTCTATAGGTGGCGGTGCATAGAGGTTTCGTGTGCGTGTGACAGCAAATAGATGGTTTTCTTCGGCACTCGGGCTGATAGATGGTTCCACTCAGACCCTTGTGCCGCCCTCCTGCCAGCTATAAAGGCGCCGAGACCTACCTGACGGAGACCTGAACGAAAAGGAAGGAAAGTTGAGACCCGAAGTGTTTTAAAAGTCGATACATGGAATTAAGGCTTCATGTTGGTGATTTTAGGGCTTCATCTGACGGCTGACGTGGTATTTGAGAAGTGTGAGGCCGTATGAGCTTCCAGGTGACTCAATGGATCGTGTTCAGAAGCCATGGGCGCTACGAGAACACATGGTGACGCCTATAGGAAAGAAGGATGTAAGTTTGAACATATGGTGACGCTTAGGAAAGAAGGATGTAGGTTTGAACACATGGTAACGCTCAGGAAAAAAGATAACACAAGGTAACGCTTAGGAAACATTTACAGCTTGAAACATTTAATAATAGCCGCAGAAATACAATAATGTTTGATTACAACTTAGAAGGCCAGTCTTTATAATAAGCAGAGTTTTTCAGGCAAAGAGTAAAATACATACGAACTCATAAAAAATCATAAGAAAAACAAACAGATTATGAGTAACCATAATAACAAAGAGAGAAAGAGAGAACACCTTGTGACGCTTAGGAAAGAAGGCTGTAGGTTTGAAATAGCTGAGACGAGGCCGCTCACTCGAAACTTATAACCACAGGAAGAGAAAACTGTGTCGCTGGTCTAAAAATTCTTGAACCGTAGACAACTATAGTGTTCGAGAGCTTCTTACTGTATTGCGAAATGTTTTTAGAGAGATATGTTGGTGATGAAAACTTGAATGGGTTAGAATAGGAGTAAGGTAGGCTAGGTTATGGGGTAAATGGGGTTTGAGGTTTGGTAGAGGTTTAGAAGTGCTTGAAAGGGGTTAGAATAGGTTAGGAATAGAAGGATTAAAATAGTGGAAATAGATGAGAAAAAATACAAAGCTTAGTGAACGAAAATAAGGAAAGAAAATAACATACGAATAATTAAATGAAACGCGATTGTGAATTAGAAGAAAGGGAAAAATAACTCAAAGAAGAGACAAAATATAGTAATATAAAAACGAATAATAAGGAAGGCACTAAAAAACGAAAAAAAAACAAGGAAAGAAATATATTAACGATGACAAACTAGAACAAGAAAAAAAAAGTAAGAAAAAAAAATAGTTGGACTGGAAGAGACGATTTAAAAA